>JAGKTI010007002.1:16538-38503 GCA_018397915.1 Birgus latro
GTGATGATATCTAGGGTTGGTGGCAGTACTGTCAAAGTAGAGGGAGAGTGGCCATGTGCAATGTGTCACTAGGGCATGGGAAGTGATAACATCTTTTGTAGTGTTTGTGATAAGTGGATGCACAAGAGATGTAGTGGTATTAGAGGTAGACTGCGAGATGATGCTGATTTCATGCGTGCGGCATGTCGGGAAGAGCAGGTGGATTTTGTTAGGCGTGAGAGGGTTGAACTTGCAGGTGAGTCTCTTGAGTGTGTGGAGGAGTTTTGTTATTTGGGAGACATGTTATGTGCCGGAGGTGGGGCTGGAGTTAGCTCGGTTGCTAGGGTGAGAAGTGGTTGGAAGAAGTTCAGGGAGCTGCTGCCTATCCTGACATTGAGAGGACTCTCCTTACGTGCTAAGGGGTCTTTGTATGCAGCATGTATTAGGAGTGTGATGCTGTTTGGTAGTGAGACCTGGGCAGTAAAGGAAGAGGATATTCGCAGGTTTAAATGTACAGAAATGACAATGATTAGGTGGATGTGCAGTGCGTCCCTGCATGCAAGGCCTGGGGGGGCTGGGTTTATGATGGAAGAGTTGAGAGGTAGGATGGGACTGGAGTGTATTGGTGTTGTGATGAGGAGAGGTAGGCTGAGGTGGTTTGGACATGTGGAGAGGATGGGGGATGATAATTGGGTGCAGAGGGTGAGAGGTGTTAATATTGGGGGAGGGGTTGGGAAGGGTAGACCGAGAAAGACATGGGACGAGGTCATTAAGTGTGACTTAAGGGTTAAGGGACTGAACAGGGAGGCTGCCAGGGATCGAGCAGCGTGGAGAGCCGCCATTAGGTGACCAAGGCCGACGCATGCAAGCATGTTGGAGCCTTCAAAAACTAAAACAAAAAAATATGTGGGAGACCTTCCTCTACCCCTAGCCAGATGGCAACACTGCCTGACCCTATTCAACCCCCCCCCCTCGGGGGGTGCACAATTTTCTCACAACTCACCTGTTAGCAGTGACCTGGCCAGTAAAGACACGTAGCACCACGGTCTCTCTGACAACGAAATTCAAGGCGAAAGTGATTCCTGATGTGGAGGACAAAGATTATTTGGCACCAGAGTTAGTAATAAACAGAAGTAATGAGGAGGTAACATCACCAAGTTAGGTGCAATATGTTGATGTATTTGTTAAGGGAACAATGCTTATATTGCCTATATTATTGTGTGAAAAGCGATATACAGTACTCTTGTAGTACATATAAATTCGTACCAAATAAATAAATATCTACAAGGCTACGTGGTTTTGGTTAAGCTTCCCTCGTAATGGGATTGTATTTTATGGAGCGTGGCATGATATAAAACAGTAGTCAGGTGAGGGATCTCTTACCTGTTTAGAATATTTTTCGCTTCAGGTGAGCATTCTCGCTGAATTTTAAGCACAGGTTTGAGCAAAAAAAAGACAAGTTGAAAATTGGTCGGGTACTGGGGATGTGGTGGGTAAAAAAGCGGTTGGGACTGGGCGGGTTAATCAGATTTTATTTTTTCCTTCAGGATGGGTATTTTCTTACGTGAAACTGTATTTTCGACTCACCACGTCATTGGCTATCCCTTTCCACGAAACTCAGTCTCCCAAATTAACATGTATATATTTTACTATCTAGCCATATCACTCACAATAAGGCCTCCATGACATGTTTTTTTCGTCTTGGACACTGGCAGTGCCTCCCGGTGTTGGACTCGCACCCTGACGAATCCATCTCTTGCTTGTTGTCCCACTACAGCTGCTGCTGCCTCAGTCACCAGCTTGACAGTCCTCTCTGTTGACAACATGTAGATTGAGATGAAGGGGGCTTTGTAGGTTTTTCCATGAAACTTTACACTTTCCTCTTGGACATCCTGCATGTGAAGACAGGTTCTAGAACTTCCTCTTTCTTCCATGTAATGAGCTGAGTGAGTGAGGTAGCAGAAAGGTTCAGCTTAGGTGTGATTTGGCCCTCACACTGGGGTCACCACATTCATTGTCCACACTAAACCTCATGATTCATTCAACAGCGGATCCTCTGTCGTCATCATCTTGACTACCCAGAAGAGAGAGGAGAATGCTTTCAGAGTGTGCATGCCATGCACCACTCTGAACATACGGGCAGACAATATCACGAACATCCTTGGGCTGCCTTCTGAGAAGTCTCAGCTGAGTCAGGATGTGGTATGGGGCATCCACTAGACTGTGCTTCACTCTGATCTGGAAGAACAAAGGAAAATACACCTGGAGACAAAAATTGACCAATGTCCTCAGTATCTTCAGATCTTGACTGCACGGACCATGCTGCCTTGTCCACATGAAGACCAATCACTGTGCTGTAGTCAGCCACCGGGAATGAGACAAAGGACCACACTGCATGTGTGCTACCTGGGGCGTCAGTTTGCCTTCTCTTACAGCTGTCATGAGCAGGTAGCATGTCCTGGCAACTGTTGACATGTTGGAGACCACGTCTTCTGACCAGGAGACCACGTCTTCTCTCCAGGAAGAGGTTGGAGGTTCCAGTCGACCTCCATTTGGTGAACCTGAGACAGGAGTTTGCATACAGGCCCAGTGAAGCCATCCTTTGATGTTGTAGGGCCGTCAAGTTGCTTGATCAGATGATGCAAGGGTAGTTCATTGATGTGAAGCACGCACAAGGCCCATTGACATTTGTGGCCCAACATCTTCTCCAAATGTGCAATGACTCCTCCTTTCCAACCAGTGTTTCCACTGTAACTGTCCCCTTCTATCACAATACATGATTCAGTAGCAACATTGACTTGCAAAAGTTCGAAAAGACCTTCTGCTACCATCTTGGCTGGCTTATTTGGATTCACTGTTGGTTCTGGAGAAACATGACCGATATATCGACCACTTGGCTCACAGGTCACAGAAATGTGCTCCTCTTTGATAGTTCTGTGGTGGAGCTTACCAGTGGGATCTGGTACCCATGACTCTGGTTTTGTCCTTTCTGCCACCAGAGTAGATATCCTGGATCTCACCTTCAACCTGCGCTCTCTTCACACCTTTCCAAGCATCATTCATGGCTACCTGCCTCGCTCTGCGAATTTTACTGGGGTCAAATGCCAAGTAAGCTTTATCTTGGGACAGTATACCAGCAGCTATCAGATCTTTGAGAAAGCCGGAGGCTATGGCAGCGGCAGCTGTGGGACTGACACCCAACCTTATGCTAACTAGATGTGTGTTAGGAAAGGGCATTGTTTCTCTTTGTGTCAGGTACCTGCTGTCCTAAGTATCTGTACACCAAAGGTGCCAGCTTGCCCAGTCTGTCCTCCAAAAGCTCTTTCACAAGCTCTGCTGTGTCTCCTTGTTTGTTTTCAGACTCAGTAGTATACCTCTCTTCTGCTTCATCCACCGTAGCTTCGCTACTATTGCCTTCCTCTTCTAAGATCAGATCCCCGAGTTTTACATCTCTCTCTTGCTGCTCCAATGCTCTGTTATTATCTTCTTGCTTCTTCAGTCATTTCTGCGGAGCTGCAGCTTCTGATATCTTTCTCTTGATTGCTTTGATCTGTCAATTACTCTCTTTCTGATCATTTGGCCCCATCTGCATAGCCGACATCTCTCCAATTTTCTTCCTTTGGGCGTACAGCCAAGGTAGCTCCATAGTAGGAATCTTACTTTCCAGCTTACAAATGCAGGAGATGTGAGCTTTCACATTGCAGTTACTGTACTCGGTTCTCCACAACCGGATTCTGGGTCTTCACACAAGTAAATGGTATGATGACAGACAGTTATATCCATCAAACTGCCTAGTTCACAAAGCACCTGTTCTTTGACAGTCTTGCTGGACCTTTTCCAGGAGACATCATTCACCTTCTTCCAAAAATTTTCAGCTTTCTTCACGAGGCTGTTTTCCTTGATAATCACCGGAGGCTTGAAGAGAGCTTTGGATTTTTGCCACTGAGTCAGGATGAGGAGCACCAGCTATCTCGCAATCTGCCCACTCATCAAATCACTCTTGGCCCTATCTTTCTCAATTACAGCTTTACTTTGCAGCAAAATTCCTCGTCTGATCACAAGTCTATCCGTAGGTACTTCTGACATCAAAAACTCCTTTCCGGATCCAACTAAATCTGCTAATTTACTGGTTATGCTTTGCCTGGATATTGGCTTGATGTTCTAGGTGTTGTCATTTCTGGAGACAATATCACAGGAATGTACACCACAGTGACAGAGTGTTTATGTGAGACATGATTTTGATACGAAAATGAACTGTCAGCGAGTGCATACGCATTCGCCCATTGCTTAATATTTGCAATGTAACATGTATTTTGGGAAGGTAGATGAACTCTAATCGGAAAATACCTCAAAATTTGTCTGAGGTATTTACATACGAATCAACCCATCCTGATAGGGGAAATGCGATTTTGTGAAATATCCTTTGTTGACGCTGTACCCTACTGCTCAGCAATCACGCTCGGGGTGATACTCGCTAAAACATTTAGGGCATAGGGGGACCTTGGATTCAGCACATTAGTAGGCTGTCTCTTTTCGTCCTGGGGGATGGTGTTTGGTGGGGTTGCAGATGTGGCATTGCCGTAAGCCCAACGACCTGCAATGGTATGACCAATCTCTACCACCATGTGCCACCGGAAATACTCAGCACAACTTTGCCTGTCAGCTGTAGACACTGTCTTCATCCCCTGCCTCGCACCTGGCACCTGTGCAGTTGACTACTCTTCCAGGAGTTCGTGTGCAAGCTCTCTCTCAAACTCTCATAGAGACATTTCTTGACGAGCCCCTTGAACAGTATGAAACTGTTTAGGATGGCAATATCAGGAAAGTGTAAAAACGCCTTCTTGTACCGCTGGCAGGACCAATGAAGGCAATCAACCTCACCAATCTGCATGTCCGACTTATCAACCACATGTTGATATTGTAGTCGTTGACAGCATCGGTCTTCAACACCTGTTCACCGGTCCTGAAGTCTGTCTGTTTCCTCAAACACATCCTTATGTACTGTTGACAACATGTTAACCCGTCTCTTGTCATGCCAGAGAAGGGCTAACATGTTGTCACCTTTCTTGGTAAGAAGGGCACCTTTCTCAGTATTTGCTGGAAATACAGGGAAATATTTTCTGCTTAAATGGAGAGTTCCAAAGGTCCCAGTACTGTGTTCAAGCAAATACTTGGTCAACACCGAGGCTGTGTAATAATTATTGGTGTACAGAATGTGGTGCTTGTTGAAATACCTTTCCATCAGCACTTTCACGACTGATGCTGAGAAACTGTGAGGATCATCAATAGGTATATCAACATCCGTAGCTGAATAAACTATCACATCAAGCACATATCCAGTTTTGCAGTCACAAAGGACAAAGAATTTTAGTCCAAAGCGGTGACACATACTGAACAAATGCCAACCTGCCCCAGAATAACACCAGCAACTCATCAATAACCATACTCTGAAATGGATGGAAAACCCTGGATAATGACTCCTTGAGCATTGTCAGGATAGGTCTAATTTTCCATAACCTGTCATTCGGTGCAGGCCCATAATTTCTATCGAAATACAGGAACCTTATGACTGCCAGGTACCTGTCACGGGCCATATACTTACCGAAGACAGGTGTGCCCACGAGTTCATCAACCGACCAATAGTCATGGAGCACATGTTTTCTTACATAAGTGCCATCAACAGGGTAAGGGCTAGCCACACAAACAACTCCCCAACCTCCACAGGAAGCCAGTCCCTCATGTGTGTGCTTTTGCTGGCAGGTACATCCAGCCACTGCACACTCATAGTCTGGTGGAAATTAATTTCATCCACCAGGTATTGCATGATGGCAGTGGTGAATATCGCCCTAAAAATATTGCTAATAGTCCAGAGCCTGGGGGAAAACTCATCCTCCTGAACACCTGCCCCTTCCTCATCAAAATTCTGCACAGAGGGCTCAAATCCTGCTCCTTCCTCCCATACAACGGTATCGACTCTGCTGACACCTGGTAAAATTAACCGTTTGCTATGGGCAGCACGTCTTTTCTGAGTGCATGTATGGCCACGTGCACGCCCACAGCCAGGGGGTGAGGGGGAAGGAGAGGGAGAGGTGTGGGAGGTGGGGGAGTATGGAGAGTGATGACTCATCTGACGCAGGCCTTCCCTGGGGAGACGCTGCCTGCTGAGTCACACCACTTGAGGCCCGTGTGGAAAATTCCACTCCTGAAGGGCCCAGCTATGGTGAATTGGCCCTTGAAGTACTCGGCTGAGGTGAAGCTGGATGTTCGAGGGCGAGATGGTGGCAAGCAGGCTGCGAGAGTGGTGGTAAGACATCTTGTTGGCGTTTTTTCCCAGATGACCGCAAACTCCATGCTCGCCTGCCATGTGTGCTGGGTCATCAAACTCCTCTTCCTCAGTGAACTCATCACTGTCGAAGGCCCTGCTCTCCTTCTGCAGCAGTTTGAGGCCTTTTCAGGCGTCTGAGAGCGGGAAGGGGTCAGAGGGTGAGAGTTCACTCCACATGGTAACCTCTTTTCTTCTCTGAACAAGTACTCTCACTCAGTGTATATGAGGACACTGTATCGTCCAAGAGATGACTGATGGAACTGTCACTGAGCCCTTTCCCCGGCAGTAAGGGCAGAATTTTCGCGGGGGTCGATGATGCAATCAGCCCCACGCTGAGGGGGACAGAATCGGATAAGAAGGATGAAGAAGATGTCACTCTACACACTACCAGTGCCATGTACAGACTGAGCCATGCATCAGTGAGGTACCTAGGGGATCTACCTACCCAATGGTTGTCATAGAAAATGGTCGCAGGTTCAGCGGGTGGCAGGGAGATGCTTGTGGCTATATACATCAACAGGCAGTGCTCTGTTTTCCAAATTGTGATGGTTATACACGTTAACCAGTGCATAGAATCTTTTCTACTCCAATTTTTTTCAAACATATTCGCAATCTTTCTCTGCATCTGTAGTGGCACCATCCAAGCTCCCATTCTTGTCCGGCAGTCCTAGGATAACTAAATTTTTCTCCCTAACTTGCCTGTCTAGCATTTCAAGAAATTGTTGCTGTCTCTCGATGATGCTTGCTTGCTTGTTGACTTATGCTTGCAGGTCATCAAATTTCATGCCCAGCATGCTGTCTGGTAATGTCAAGACTCTTTTCAGCTCCACCTCCTTATCTCTAAGTGCATGAAGTGATATGAAGAGAATGCTGATCTGTTCGTTACTCGTGTCTTGCTCAGGTAATGCCAGGATGCTAACGATATGTTCATCTATTGATACACGAGAAAAATGGTTTCTCTGTGGCATCCTTAATTCAGACAGTGGTTTTGTCATGATGAATGGCTGTCACAGTGCCATGAAGGAGGCAAGGCAACAGGGGATGGTAAGGTATGATGGGTGCCCAACGTTGTCATCATGGAAACTGCCACATCACAGCCCAACTGTGCATGCGCAAACTCCAGTGAATCAGACAAAGGAAGAGTTTGCCCAAACAGTACGACTTTTACAGACAAATGTTGACTACATACCACATAAAGTCTCCCACCACACTCTCACATTCATTATACATTGGTGTGGGAGAAATGGCAGGTCATGGAGATCAGTAAGTACTTAAAATCAGGGAATTATTAGAAATGTATTAATACTCTGCCATGTTACACACACACACACACACACACACAGATAGATAGATAGATAGATAAATTATTGACCCCAGCATGTACATATATGCATAAAATATTGTATACACCTTACATACAAAATACTAAATTAGCTTGAACTTCCCAAAAAGTAAATTGTTATGCGACATGTTCAAAGTTCAACTACTTGTCTTTTAATCACACGCACTAGCATAAGATTCTTTTCTGGACTGGGTCTAAGGCACACAACTAGAGGAACAGGGCACAAAAACTCTGGTCAACCAATCTTACACGTATAGTGCCTTAAATTCATACAGCACTGAATACAATGTAAATACAACAATGGCACTATACACTATACAGGTTTCAGGCACTTCAGACACTTTCAGGACCGGAGGACTCTGTCTGGGCTACTGACATCTCGGCTGCTCCAGGTGTCGGCCTGGTGTAGGGAGAGTCCTGTCAGGTGTGTCCTCTTTCTCTGGGGGTATGAGACTACTGCCAGGGGGCCGAGTCGTCCAGAGTGGGCTACGGGGCAGCATAGAGAGATGCCCTTTCCTTTGGGGGCCTCGACAGCGAGTTCAGTCCTCAGGACTGGGACCAAATAGGGAGAGTTGGCGCACTTGCCTGCATCCACTCTGGGGAGGAGGTTGTCATCCAACGGGGCTGAGGAGGTCATGCCCTAGGGTCCTGGGGGTGCCTCGAGGAGTCTGGGGACTGTGGTCTCCCTCGGGTCAGGTCATTGTCAGGGGTGGTCTGCGGCGTCCTCTCCTTCGGAAGTCCAGCAGCGGGTGTTCTCGCCGGGGCGCCAGCTGGATTGCTCGAACCCCTGAGGTCACGATAGGGCCTTGCCAGACCTCCTCCAGGTGTAGCTTCTCCTGGGGGCTGTCTCTGTGAGGAGAACAGGAGGGGTGTCCTGCTCGGCCATGGGAGGGATGGGCCAAGCAAGGGACGTCCTCCATAGGGCAAGGCACAGGGGGCGAGGGACGGGTGGTGTCCGTTCCCTCCCTGGCACGGCTAGTGGCCGTCGCCGAGGTCCTGAGAGCAGCAAGGGTAGAGCGGCTAATGGCCATCTCTCTCCTGCCAGTGCGGCTAGTGGCCATCACCGGAGCCCGACTTCCCAGTAGGACTGTGGGCGAGATGCGGCTAGTGGCCATCACCTGTCCACTGGTGCAGCTAGTGGCCATCACAGGAGTCCTTTTGGGAAAGGTGTGGCTAGTGGCCGTCACTTGCCCTCCGGTGCAGCTAGTGGCCATCACCAGGGCCTCGTTACCTGAGTGGACTGTAGGCTGGGTGTGGCTAGTGGCTGTCACTCGCTCACCGGTGCAGCCAGTGGCCGTCACCGAGGTCCTGTGAGAGGAGGGGACAGCAGACAAAGTGCGACTAGTGGCCGTCATCTGCCTGCTGGTGCGGCTTGTGGCCATCACCAAAGTCCAGCTCCCAGAGGCAGCTGCAGAAGGAAAGCGGGCAGTGGCCGTCTCTCCCCTAGCGCAGCTAGTGGCCGTCACTGGTTTCTGCAGAGAGGGGGATGCAGCTAAGGAGCGGCTAGTGGCCGTCTCCTGCCTAGTGGTTGGACTCACTGATGGGACCCACATCAGAATAATTTCTCCTAAAGATTTTGAGCATGAGTATGTGAACAAGAAGAATTTTCACAGCATCAATATACAAATTGCATTTGATGCACAGTACAACATCAAGGGTCTTGTGGCAAAATGGCCTGGAACTACCCATGATGCCCGGGTATTGCGTGAGAGTGGTCTGCACTTGCTCATGGAAAGGAATTTAGTACCTGTCAGATGTCATCTACTGGGAGACTGGCTATCTGTCCAAGGGATGGCTTCTGACACCACATCTGCAGCCTCAAACCAACACTCAGGAGAGATACAACAGGTAACGTCCTTATTATTTATTGGTTTGCTTAGGGTATTCGGTTAGGTATGGTATGGCTAGAGTAGGTTGCTAGGTTAGGCTCATCAATTTTTTTTTACTGTGATCATGATATATATCCAGTTGGCCTTTCTTTGGCGCTTGTGTTTCGGAGTGGATGTTTGTTGTGGTTAAAATGCCTCCACTGTTCTTTATGTTGAATATAGCGTCTTCGTGCCACATGAGAAAAAGTCTTGATGTTATTGTTTACATCCGATCAGTCATCAGCCAGAAATCCATGTAGTGGAAAATATATAGAGATTGTAATGATGATTTATTACAAATTTAGTATTAATTTCAGAAATAAATAAAATAATATGTCTTTAGAAAATAATATTCACATAAAAATCTTTTTATTAAGATATTTTGATTGTTTTCTACCACACATCTTTGGTATCTCTGGCAAAAGATTCACTTCTTAGCACCGTTCAAAGAGGAGGTCGTACCTCTCCACACTCACAGTTAGGAGGACTCCCCTATCCACAATTATGTATCAGTCGTATGTCCAGCTCCCAGCAAGGATGTTGGCTGGGGATTAAAGAGTAACTTTAAGTGAAGGTTACAGATAGTTTTAAGCATACCGCCCCAGGAATTAATCGTTTCGTTTCATTTCGTTTTCGAAGGCTCCAACATGCTTGCATGCGTCGGCCTTGGTCACCTAATGGCGGCTCTCCATGCTGCTCCATCTATGGCAGCCTCCCTGTTCAGTCCCTTAACCCTGAGGTCACACTTAATGACCTCGTCCCATGTCTTCCTCGGTCTGTCCCTCACAACCCCTCCCCCAATATTAACACTTCTCACCTTCTGCACCCAATTATCGTCCGCCATCCTCTCCACATGCCCAGACCATCTCAGTCTACCTCTCCTCATCACAACACCAATACACTCCAGTCCCATCCTACTTCTCAACTCTTCATTCGTAAACCCAGCCCCCCCAGGCCTTGCACGCAGGGACGCATTGCACATCCACCTAATCATTGTCATTTCTGTACGTTTGAGCCTGCGAATATCCTCTTCCTTTACTGCCCAGGTCTCACTACCATACAGCATCACACTCCTAACACATGCTGCATACAAAGACCCCTTAGCATGTAGGGAGAGTCCTCTCAATGTCAGGATAGGCAGCAGCTCCCTGGACTTCTTCCAACCACTTCTCACCCTAACAACAGAGTTAGCTCCAGCCCCACTTCCAGCACATAACATGTCTCCCAAATAACAAAATCTTCCACACACTCAAAAGACTCATCAGCAAGTTCAATCCTTTCACGCCTAACAATCTTCACCTGCTTTCCCCGACACGCTGCACACATAAAATCAGCATTATCTCGTAGTCTGCCTCTAATATCACTACATCTCTTGTGCACTCATTTATCACAAACACTGCAAAAGATGGAATTACTTCCCACACCTTTGTGGCAAATTGCGCATGGCCACTCTCCCTCTTGTTTGACTATACCGCCACCAACCCTGGATGTCATCACTTTTGTTTTATCTGCATTTATCCTTAAGCCCTCATGCCCCACACTATCTCTCCACTTCCTAAATCTTTCCTCCGCCTCCCTCTCATTCTCTGCAGTCAACACCAAATCATCAGCATACAATATCTCCCATGGGAGTCCATCTCTGAAGTCACGTGAGAGGGCTTCAGGTACCATGATAAACAACAAGCGACTCAAAACTGACCCCTGATGCACACCAACATTCACGGAAAACTCATCACTCAAAGCTCCATTCACTCTTACCTGGGTGCGAGCATCCATATCCATGGCATAACCACCCTAACCAGCCACTTTCAACCCAAGCTTTCTCATTGCCCACTTCACCATTTCTCTAGGGACTCTGTCAGAGGCCTTTTCCAAATCAACAAAAACAAAATACAGTTCCCTTTTCTTTCCAATATATTTTCCCTGGAGCTGTTGAACAGTGAATATGGCATCAATGGTCCCCCTGCCTGGCATAAACCCAAACGGTATCTCATCAATATTCACTCTTTCTCTAATCATACCTTCTAGGACTCTCTCCATTACTTTCATTATCTGATCTAAGAGCTTTACACCTCAATAATTTCCACTTTCCAGGGCATCACCTTTCCCTTTGTACACATTTACAGTTACACTCTTCAGCCAATCATCTGGGACAAAACACTCATATATAATCGTGTTTATCAGGTCAGTGACTAACCTCACCCCATTAACTCCTGAGGCCTTCAACATTCGGCAGTCAACCCAGACACACCTGCTGCCTTCCCCACCCGCATCCTGCCTATTGTCTCACTCACAGTAACATCGTCAAAGGCCAAGGGCCAAACACTGGATCTGCGCGCTCTAAGGGCCGTAGTCTTAAACTGTGGGAAGGCTCTGGGAGAGTAACAAGAGCACACAGAATGAAACTGAAAAAGCCAAGTTGCTTGAAGGATATCAAGAGATACAGTTTTCCGTATAGATGCATAGACCTGTGGAACAGCCTGGACAGAGAGATTGTCCAGTCTAAAAACTTAAACGAGTTCAAAGCAAAATTTGACTTACTAAGAAAGAGACACGGGACCCCATGAGCGTACTGGTAGCTCTATCTATCTATCTATTGCCAGACGCCACAATCCCGTAAGGGGGGGCCATTTGACTTTGAGTTATTTATTTTACGGGGAGGGGCACTAACCCTCAACCAACCCACTTGCTGACACGTAGGGAGCATGTATGGTTTGGTTATATGGTTACCACCCAGTGTTGTAAATGGTTTCCTGGCTTACAGGAGACCATTTGGCTTGTCACTCAATGTAATGGCACCTGTAAAGAAAGGAAAGCAATAAGAAGTGACAGGAAAGATGGAAGAAATAGAAAGAGAGGAGGGCAGGCACAGAAAAAGAATGATACAGGCTAAGGAAGAAGTAGGCAGCACTACATCAAGTGAGTGGATGATGATCGCCACCACCTACCACTACTGGTAGCTCATTTCCTGCATATCACAACTTGGTAAATACACACACACTCATAGAGCAGAAGTAAACGATTTGAAAAACGAGAGAAATGAGTGTTGACGTGATAAATAGGAGCGTTCGCGTGGTGTGGAAAATCTGCCAGACACCACCAGAAACTATGTTTCGTTTTCGTTTCGACGGGCTCACGGGGGACATAGTTAACCTTCAGTGTTGTTTTTCTGATAGATAATTACGATATTGGTTAAGCAAATACCTTTAAAAAATGTAAATCGCCCTTACTTGTGCTATTTCACCCAAATCATCGCCGAAAAATAGTATGTTTATATATTCTTCCCTAAGAAGGTTAGGACAATATCTGCATGTGAATATTGGCATCTGTATATAATCTGACGTACAAAAAATGGCACATATAGTCGATCCATAGTTTAATATTTATTAGAATCTTAAAATGTTACGGCATATCGAAGCCTAGCGCTGCCAGGTGTACAAAGCAAGCATACACAGAGCTAGTAAAGTGAGACGGCTGTTTTGATTTGCGCAGAAAACTTATTGTACCGGAGGCAGCATCTAAATATCGATATGCTTTCTTGAAGTGAAATAAGTTTTATTCTTACTCACAGGGAGTTTAATTTATTAGTTTGAATTATAATTAACTTTTGTGATTGGTTAGCGATATACATATATATTTCTATGCATGCATAAACTAGGCTGCAACTGCTGTGAAATATTTTTTTATTACTATTTTTTTTCATGCTGCATTGACACAGCACTGTTTTAAAGAGAAGAAATATAATATTTATATATTTTTACAATATATGAGATACGTGAAAAAGGACATTCAGTTATTGCCCCACATAGTGATTTTTTTTATCTGAAAAATCAAAATATTGGTGACATCTGGCATTTCCCCAGCCATGCAAATGCTCCCAATGCCAGCAAATGTTAAACAAAAAGGAAAATGATGAAGTAAAAGAACAGAGCGTTTGAAGAATTGGTTGATGCAGTTTGCACAGTAAAGGATGAGTTGAAACAAACTTATGCTCAGAATCTAAAGAAAAAGGATGAAATAAAGGGCAGATAAAGCACTGATCTAATTTAGTTCGAAAATGTAAACATCAGGCAGGAAGTTCAGGAGGTAATAAGGAAAAATCCAAAAGTGCTAAGGGAGACTGTTGACATGAACTAATCAGTAATAATAATAGACAAGAAAAAGGAAGAGATAAAGAATAAAATAACAAGACAGAAAACTGAAATGAGCATTATCATGAAAATTTTAAATAAAGTATTAGAAGAAGCACCTGTGGAGAGGATGGAGAGTGAAAGATTGACGAGGAGAGTGTATGTGAGTGAGGTGGAGGGGGGCGAGAGGGAGGGGGAGGCCGAGGATGAGATGGAGGGATGGAGTGGAGAGGTATATGAGAGAGGGGGGTGTGAGTTGGGAGCGTGGTAGTGAAATGGCAGGGGACAGAGTGACATGGAGGCGATTTGTTTGTGGCCACCCCGTTCGGGATTGAGGCGTCTGGCAATAGATAGATAGATAGATCTGAAAAAGATACTGAGGAATTTCACAAAGTCAGAAAATATGAATGCAGTAGACACAGGCCAATAAAAGTAACATTTCAAAGCTCAAATATAATGGAAGATATAATGGGAAATGCCAAAAAACTACATGAAGAGGAAGAAATGAAGAGCATATGGATAAGAAGATGCTTAAACAAAGTAGACAGGGAAATATTAAAAGAAAAACTTGAAGAAGCAAAAAGGAAAAATAATGAGAGGACTGAAGAAGAAAGGGATTTTTTCTTCAAGGAAGTAGGGCTACAAGCGAGGAAGTGGCATATAGGCTAAACAGAAGAGCCCATGAAATGACAAAATAGTACACCAAACAGAGAGAAAATATAAAAAGTGTAAAAAGAAAATATTGTAGTTTCCAAATTAATAGAGTTAAAAGATACAAGAAATCTCAGGTAATTTGTCTTATGGAAACATAAGTTAAATGCTAATAAAACAAATGATACATTAAATATAGTAAATATAGTGAATTATAATAAATGGAAAATGAGAGTGAATTTAAGTACTTGGGCAGTGCGATGAGTAAGGATGGAAGTCTGGAGGGTGAAGTGCTCGAAAGGTTGCAGCAGGGAAGGAAGGTTGCTGGTTCGTTGAAAGCAGTGATAAGAAACAGGGAGGTGAGCATGGAAGTGAAAAAGTTGTTACATAACAGTATTGTGATACCAACTCTAACATATGGAAGTGAAGCTTGGACCCTGTTGGAAGGACAGAAGTCAAGAGTGAGAGCAGCGGAAATGAGTTATTTGAGAGGAGCATGTGGAGTCATATGGAGAGACAGACTAACAAATGAGGAAGTGAAGGAGCGTTGTGGTGTTGTTGAGGACGTGATGGGAAGCGTTAGGAGAAACACGTTAAGGTGGTTTGGACATCTGGAGAGGATGGAGAGTGAAAGACTGACGAGGAGAGTGTGAGTGAGGTGGAGGGGGCGAGAGGGAGGGGGAAGCCGAGGATGAGATGGAGGGATGGAGTGGAGAGGTATATGAGAGAGGGGGGTGTGAGTTGGGAGCGTGGTAGTGAAATGGCAGAGGACAGAGTGACATAGAGGCGATTTGTTTGTGGCCACCCCGTGCAGGACTGAGGCATCTGGCAATAGATAGATAATAAATGGAGGAAAGATAGAGAAATCAAGCAAGGGGGAGAAGTAATGACAGCCTACTAACAAGTAAAGAACTGCAAACAAAGCAGATCTACGTAAATTTACCAGAAGTAGAAATAATAGCAGTAGAGGTATGTGGTACGTGGGGGCGCCCATCATCCACCCGGTTAGTGTAGTGATACTCGGTTTTGGGGGTAGCTCTACACTGAGTGACAAGCCAAATTATTTCCTGTAAACCAGGAAAGCACTTACAACGCTGGGTGGTAACCTTATAACCAACCAACACATGTTCCCTACATGACAAGTGGGTTGGCGGAAGGTTAGTGCCCCTCCCCGCAAAACAACCAACTAAAAATATGAACAAGAAGCCTCGGACCAGGACTGCCCAAAATATGATGACTAAGGACCGAACAAAGGATGGTACAAATAGCTACATGGAATGTAAGGGGTACAAATGATGAGGTGAAAAAAAGAGAGATTGTCCAGGTGCTTGAGGGTGCAAAAGTGGATGTATATGGATTAAATGACAGTAAATGGAGAGGTGAGAGTGTGAGAGAATGGAAGTGAGGATGGGGTATATGCACGGGGGTAGGTGAGAATGAGAGCGCAAAAGGAGTGTGTTTTGCTGTGAGTAACAGATGGAAGGAGAATGTAAGAGAGTATGGATCTCTTGGCTCAAGGATTGTGTGGGTAAGAGTGAAAGTTGGACTACAAATGTGGGCGATTGTGTGCATGTATGTGCCAATGCAAGATCATGCAAGTAGAGTGAGAGAAGAGTTCTGGACAAATGTGGAAGCGTGCATGGAAAAGTTTGAAAGAAATGAGAGAGTGTTTTTGATTGGTGATATGAATGGAAAAGTAGACAATATGAAGGTGAATGGAGTAGTTGGTCAGTGGGGTGTGCCTACAGAAATGGATGAGAATGGCAGTGCTTTAGTGGACATTTGTGCCAGGAGAGGGTTAGTGATAGCCAATACCCTCTTCAGGCACAAAATGATCCATAGGTATACGTGACGAGTGATGAGAAGAGTGGGTGGTGAACTGAATGAACGGAAGGCAATGATTGACTGTGTATGTGTGGATGGCAGGATGACAGGGTGTGTAATGGATGCAAGAGTATATAGAGGTTGGGGGAGTGGACAGAATCACTGTCCAAATGAAATGGAGAAATAGAAGAAGGGAAGGACAGGAGGAAGTAGAGCGTGCAAGGAGGGTGGAAAGGTTACAAGAGGACGGAAAAAGGGCAGAATATAAGAGGGAAGTGGAGGAGTGACTGGGCACATAGGGAATGGAGCAGATAGGGGATGTGGAAGGTATGTGCAAGATATTCACAAAAGAAATCTGTGCAGCATGTGAGGTGGTGTGTGGGGTGAAGAGAAGACAAAAGAAGGTGCAGGGAACAGCATGGTGGAATGAAGAGGTGAGACAGGCTGTGGCACAAAAGAAAAAAGCATATAATAAGTGGATGAGAAACAGGGGTGTGGAAAAAGTTGAGAGACAGAAGAGAGTTATATGTAGAGAGGAAGAGAGAGATGATAAGATTAGTAAGAGACAGTAAGAAGAGAGTGGATGAGGAATTTGGGTGGAATTTGAGTGTAAACTGGAGGGAATGTAAGAAAATGTTCTGGAAAGAGGTAAAGAGAGTTAGACAGGGTGCCAAAGAAGTTAGTTGGGGAGTGAAAGATAAAAATAGTAGATTACCAGTGGAGAAGGGAGAAAAAGGGAGCAGATGGAAAGAACACTTTAAGGAATTGTTGAACATAGAGAATGAAAGTATTGCAAGTGTAAGTGGCTGGGGAATGGCTTGGAGATGGAGGGATGTGAGAAGAGAGGAAGAAATCAGTAGGATGGAAGTTGTGGAAGCAATTAGGAAAGTAAATGGGGAAAGCTCCAGAAATTGATGGAGTGTGTAGTGAAATGCTGAAGTATGGGGGAGAGACAGTAGTAAAATGGATGTGGAAGATGTGCAGATTGGCCTGGGAGGAAGGTAGAATCCCAGAGGATTGGAAGTCAGGTATAATTATTCCCCTGTACAAAGAAAAAGGGAAAAAAGAAGTATGTGGTAATCATAGGGGCATTTGTCTTCTTAGTGTAATAGGAAAAGAATATGGTAAGATACTTACTGACAGAGTTACAGGGAAACAACAGAGGAATTAGTTGGAGAAGAACAGGGAGGTTTTAGGAAGGGAAGAGTTTGTGTAGATCAGGTATTGATTCTTAGATCTATAGTGGAAAAGTTTCTAGAGAAAGGAAAGAAGTTGTATGTGGCCTTCATGAATTTGGAGACAGCATATGACAGGGTGGATAGACAAGGATTGTGGAAAGTATTAAGAATATATGGAGTAGACAGGAAGTTTCTGAATGCCGTGAAGAGTTTGCATGAGGGTGCTATGGCTTCAGTGCGTATGGATGGTGAACTGGGTGAATTCTGTTTGAAGGCTGGATTGAAACAGGGATGTGTCATGTCTCCATGGTTGTTCAGTCTGTATATGGATGGGGTTATAAAAGAGATACAAGGTAGGGCAACGGATGTTGAAGCGGCCCTAGTGAGAGAGGGCAGTGTTTGGAAACTAAACTCCCTGTACTGTTGTTTGCAGATGATACTGTGCTGTTAAGTGAAGACAAAGGGGAGCTGCAAGGCTTGGTGGATGAGTCTGGGAGAGTGTGTAAGAAACGGATCTAAAGGTGAATGTAGGGAAAAGCAAATTTATGGTCTTCGAGAGAAGTGAAGTCAGTGAATGTACATTGATGTTGGATGAGGAGGAAATGGAAAATGTGAGTGCGTTTAAGTACTTCGGTAATAGAAAATGTGAGTGCGTTTAAGTACTTCGGTAGTGTGATGAGTAAGGATGAAGTTTAGAGGGTGAAGTGCTTGAAAGTGTACAACAAGGAAGAAAGGTTGCTGGTTCGTTGAAAGCAGTGATAAGAAACTGGGAAGTGAGCATGGAAGTGAAAAAGTTACATGACAGTATCGTGATACCAATGCTAACGTATGGAAGTGAAGCTTGGACCTTGCTGGAGGGACAGAAGTCAAAAGTGAGATCAGTGGAAATGAGTTATTTGAGAGGAGCATGTGAAGTCACATGGAGAGACAGACTGACAAATGAGGAAGTAAGGAGCATGGTGGTGTGGATGTGGATGTGATAGGAAGCATTAGGAGAAACACAATGAGGTGGTTTGGCCATGTGGAGAGGATGGAGAGAGACTGATGAGGAAAGTGTATGCGAGTGAGGGGCAGGGGAGGAGAGGGGAGAGGGAGGGGGAGGCCGAGGATGAGATGGAGGGATGTAATGGAAAGGTATATGGGGGGGGGGGGAGTGAGCTTTGAGCGGGGCAGTGAGCTTTGAGCGGGGCAGTGATATAGTGGGGGGCAGGGTGACATGGAGGCGATTTGTTTGTGGCCACCCCATACAGGGTTAAGATGTCTGGCAATAGAAAGATAGAAATAACAACCAAAGAAAGAGACATAATTATAGCAACTATATATATATATGCCTCCTCAAACAAGAACCTGGGAGATGGATAAATTCAAGAAGTTGGTAGAGAATACATTAAATATATCAGAACATAATTTGAAAATATAGAGGATAAATCTAAACGGATTATATTAAATGGCGATTTTAATAGCAATGTAAACTGGGAAAGTATGAAAACAAAGAGCACTGAAAACCACTGGGAAAATAAGCTTTTAGAATTAACTCAATTTTTTTCTATATCAGCATGTAACATCAAGGACTAGGAAGAGAGAACTAGATGAGCCATCCTTATTAGATTTTGTATTCACAAGGCAAAAGGATGATACTGAAAACATAATTTATTGTCCTCCTCTTTGAAGAGTGACCCTGTACTACCAGAATATAATTTTATTGTAGCATATGACATAATTTTGGAAGAGGAAAATTATAAGAACCTATTGAACTATAAAAGGGAGAACTACGAAGAACTATGGAAAAAAAATTTAAAAAGTTAACTGGGAGCAAGAACTGGCAGAAGCAGATGTAGACACTCAGTACTTAAAATTGTGAAATTGATAAAGCAGGAGTATTATAGCACATTCCCCACCAGAATGAGAAAATGAAGAAGTTAAATGAATGGTTTAATATTCAGTGTACAAATGCCAAAGAAAAAAGATACCTACTATGGAAGAGATATGGAAGACACAGCAGTAAACAAGCATATGAGATATAAACAGGCAAGAAATGATTACACCAGGATCAGAAGGGAAACTCAAATGATCATTGAAAGTGACATTATAGATAAAGACCAACCAAAACTTTAATAGCTATATAAAAAGCAAAAATAAGGTCAAAGATAAGATACAGAGTGTTGTTAACAAAGGTAAGAACTATGTTAAGGAAGAAGAAATTTGTGAGGTTCCAGATAATAGTTTCCAGTCAGTATTCACTAAAGAATGGCCATTTGAAATGGATAAAATAATAAATGCAACACCACACAAACTGGGAAACATTTATCTTGATAAAAAAGAGAAATTGAAGAAGAAATGAAAAATCTAGATAATGGAAAGCAAATGGACCAGATGAAATATCCAGTTGAGTGTTAAGAGTATGTGCAGAAGATTTAAGTGAGTCTATGCAATTAATATTTCAAAAGACACTAAATCAAGGCAAGTTACCAGAAATATGGAAAAAGGCTAACATAGTCTCTATATGAAAAAGGCAATAGACAATGCCCATTGAACGACAGACCAGTTTCACTTACTAAGGCTGCAAGCAAAATAAAAGTTAATAAGAAAGAGATGGGTATAACACTTGGAAAAATGTGAAATGTTTTCAGAAAGGCAGTTTGGATTTAGAGAAGGAAAATCATGTAATAAAAAACTCTTAAGTTACTATGACAAAGTGGCAGAAACAGTGCAGGAAAGAGATGGATGGGTAGACTGTATCATTCATTTCCATCGTTTTCATTTTTGAAGGCTCCAACGTGCTTGCACTTGTTGGCCTTGGTCACCTAATGGCGGCTCTCCATACTGCTTGATCTCTGGCAGCTTCCCTATTTAGTCCCCTAACCCTGTGGTCACACTCAATGATCTTGTCCCAGGTCTTTTTCGGTCTACCTCTCGCTACCCTACCCCCAGCATTAACATTTCTCACTTTCTGCACCCAATCATCATCTTCCATCCTCTCCACATGCCAAAACCATCTTAATCTACTACTCCTCATCACAACATCAATACACTCCAGTCCCCTCCTACCTCTCAACACTTTCATTGTAAACCTAGCCCCCCTAGACCTTGCACTCAAGGACACACTGCACATCCACCTAATCATTGCATTTCTGTACATTTGAGCCTACAAAAATATATCCTTCAAAAAAGTTTTTGAGAGTTCCTCATGAAAGGTTAATATGGACTCTTGAATACAAAGGAGGTATTTAGGCAAACCTATTGCAGTGGATGCAGGACTTTCTATGAGAAAGGGAAATGAGAACAATAATAAAAGGAAAGTACTTGTCTTGGAGAAAGGTGACAAGTGGTGCCCCACATGGTTCAGTGTTAGCACCAGTCATGTTTCTGCTATATATATAAATGACATAAATGGTAACATCGGAAGGGTGAGTTACATGAATATGTTTGCTGATGATGCCAAAATACAAGGAACAATAAAAAAATTAGAACTCGTAAGGAGTTACAGATGGATCAAACAAAATTAAATGAATGGAGTCATAAATGGCAGATGGAGTTCAATGCAGAAAAATGCCATGTAATATAATTTGGAAAGAGTAACAAGGGGCCTGACTTGGACTGTACACTAGGGAACAACAGTTTACAGGTACCTGATAAGTAGAAAGATTTAGGAGTAATTATCAGTAACAGACTATCATCAGAAGACCATATATATGAAAAAGTAAGGAAAATGTATAACTTTCAGTGAATATGATAGTAGCTTTTACATACATCAGTGAGGAAATGGTAAATAAGATAATTACATCATTCATAAGACCAGTGCCTGAATATGCAGCAGTAGTATGAAAACCACATTTAAAAATGCATGTGAGAAGATCGAGAAGGTAAAAACAGTAGCCACAAGATGGGTGCCAAGCCTGAGAGCTCATAGCTATGAAGAAAGACTTGATAAACTACAATTACCAACATTAGAAGAGAGAGGAAAAAGAGATTATATGATCATGCTGAATAAATATGTTGAAGGAGTAGAAAAGATTGGCATTAATGAAGATAGAGTACCTAGACAGTCATCTTCAAGAGGACACAGCAAGAAATTATATAAGAAAAAGAAAAATGTGAGAAAATTCATCTTTCCAGATAGGGCAATAGATCAATGGAATATATTACTGGAAGAAGTCATGTGTGCCAAAGACATTTACAGTTTTAAAGAAAAATATGATAAAATACTATTAAAAGACGGCACACAACGAGCTTAACTCAATCCTGTAAAAATACAGTTAGGTAAGAGCACACACACACACAAGCAGTCCCCTCCCTTGAGCTGAAAGCACTGTCCCGTGAGTTTTTAAAGTTTTTGGCGATGTATTTGAATACTTTTAGCTGTATCAAAATACTGCGAAATCCATGAGGAAGCTCATGAAATTATGCATATAGATACATGCTTAACTCTTGCAAGGTGCGGGCAAAATTTTGCACTTGGATGGTGGGAAGTTATATGAAGCTAAGTTTTACTCTTGAACAATATTTATTCTCATTGCCATTTTGTCATTTCACTCATCAGTTTTCTGTGTTTTTATTAACTTATAAACACCAGCAAAAAAGACAGTATATCATTCATACCAATATAACCAATATCTGGTAGCATATTTGGCCATGGATTGTGTGTGTGTGTGTGTGTGTGTGTGTGTG
>JAGKTI010007003.1:0-38500 GCA_018397915.1 Birgus latro
GGTTTCTAAATTGTTTAGGTGATCCTCACAATGTTTCAAGCTATTTGTTCTTAAAAACCTAAGGTGCTAACTCTCTTTACGGGTCAGTCGACTTCTTGTTATCCTTCATATATGTGACATTTTCACCCTCAATAGTTTCTTAGTTTTGAATATAATATAATGTGTTTTTCAATCATCTTTGAGATCTCATGAGCAAGTTCCAGATTCAGCTTTTTCGACGAGAAATACGCTTATTCAGCCATCATTAGATTAAAAGAGAATGGACCTATATTCAAAACGGATGCTATCAGCCTGAACTATTTCACAATTTGTACTACTTCTTGTCCTTGAAGTTACAAAGTAGAGAAAAAAAAAAATCGACAAATCAGAAATTAATAATCCATCATTCCGTCTCAAGAGGAATCACAGTACAGAAAGATTTTTCCTACGGAATTATGTTTTTTGGTGTAACAGAAACCTTTACAATGTGAAAATGTTTTTTTTTTTTTTTTACCGCCACGAGGCTCAACGTAATTTCAAACTGCTTCTGGAGAAAAAAAAAATCGAATTTTTTAAATTGTTTCGTTGATCCTCACAATGTTTCAAGCTATTTGTTCTTAAAAGCCTAAAGTGCAAGGTCATTCGTGTCAATCGACATCTTGTTATCCATCATAAAAGTGACATTTTCACCCTAAAAAAAGTCTCCTTAGTTCTGAATATATTATAATGTGTTTTACAATCAACTTTTAGAACACTTGAGGAAGTTTCATATTCAGCGTTTTCGCCAAGAAATACGCTTATTCAGCCATCATTAGATGAAAAGAGAATGGACCTACCTCCAAAACGGATGCTATCAGTCAGAACTATTTTACAAATTGCACTAAATCTTGTCATTGAAGTCACGGCTAAGGTGACAAAAAATCGACAAAGAAGTTAATAATCCAGAATTCCGTCTCAAGAGGAATGACAGTACTGAAAGATTTTACCAAAGGAAATGTGGTTTTTGGTGTAACAGAAACCTTTATATTGATTTTTTTTTTACGCCACTAGGCTCGACGTAACTTTAAACTGCTGATGGAGTAAAAAAAAAAAAAAAACGAAGATTTTAAAATGTTTCGGTGAACCTCACAATCTTTCAAGCTAATTGTTCTTAAAAACTTAAAATGCTAGCTCTTTTAACACCCCAGTCGAGATCTTGTTATCCTTCTTAAATGTGACATTTTCAACCTCAAAAGTGTCTTCTTAGTTCTGAACATAATATAATGTGTTTTACAATCAACTTTGAGAACACTTGAGGAAGTTTCATATTCAGGGTTTTTGCCGAGAAAGACGCTTATTCAGCCATCATTAAATAAAAAAAAAAGGACCTACCTCCAAAACTGATGCTATCAGCCGGTACTATTTCACAATTTGCACTACTTCTTGTCCTTGAAGTCACGGCGATGGGAAAAAAAGAAAAATCGACAAATCAGAAGTTAATAATCCAGAACTCCGTCTCAAGAGGAATCACAGTATTGAAAGATTTTACCTAAGGAAATGTGGTTTTTAGTGCAACAGAAACCATAATATTGTATTTTTTTTTTTTTACAGCTACGACGCACCACGTAATTTTAAACTACTGGAGAAAAAAATCGATTATAAATTGTTTCGGTGATTTTCACAAAGTTTCAAGGTATTTGTTCTTTCCTGTAACAGAATCCTTGATATTGTGAAAATAGTTTTTATTTTTTTTTTTTTACCTTCACGAGGCTCGACGTAATTCAAAACTGCTTTTTCTGGAGTAAAAAAAAAAAATGTTTTTAAATTGTTTAGGTGATCCTCACAATGTTTCAAGTTATTTGTTCTTAAAAACCCAAGGTGCCAGCTCTCATTATGGGTCAGTCGACTTCTTGTTATCCTTCATAAATGTAATATTTTCACCCTCAAAATTTTCTTAGTTCCGAATATAATATAATGTGTTTTTCAATCATCTTTGAGAACACATGAGTAAGTTGCATATTCAGCGTTTTCGCCGAGAAATACGCTTATTCAGGCATCATAAGATTACAAGAGTTTGGACTTACCTCCAAAACGGATGTTATCAGCCAGAACTACTTCACAATTTGCACTACTTCTTGTCGTTGAAGTCACGGCTAATGAGGAAAAAAAAATCGGCAATTCAGAGGTTAATAATCCAGAACTCCATCTCAAGAAGAATCACAATATTGAAAGATTTTACCTAAGAAAATGTGGTTTTTGGTGCAACAGAAACCTTGATGTGAAAAAAAAAAAAATTATAGCCACGAGGCTCGAAGTAATTTTAAACTGCTAGAGAAAAGATAACGAAGATTTTATATTGTCTCGGTAATCCTCACAAAGTTTCAATGTATTTGCACTTAAAAACCTGAGCCAGCTCTGTTTATGTGTCAGCCGACATCTTGTTATCCTTCATAAATGTGACATTTTCAACCTCAGAAGTGTCGCCTTAGTTCTGAATATAATATAAAGTGTTTTACAATCAACTTTGACAACACTTGAGGAAGTTTCATATTCAGGGTTTTCGCCGGGAAATACGCTTATTCAGCCATCATAAAATTAAAAAAAAAAATGTACCTACCTCCAAAACTGATGCTATCAGTCGGAACTATTTCACAATTTGCACTACTTCTTGTCCTTGAAGTCACGGTGAAGGGAGAAATAGAAAAATCGACAAATCAGAAGTTTATAACCCAGAACTCCGTCTCAAGAGGAATCACGGTATTGAAAGATTTTACCTAAGGAAATGTGGTTTTTGGTGCAACAGAAACCTTGATATTGTATTTTTTTTTTTTTACAGCTACGAGGCTCGACGTAATTTTAAACTACTTCTGCAGAAAAAAATAATCGAAGATTTTAAATTGTTTCGGTGATCCTCACATTGTTTCAAGGTATTTGTTCTTTAAACCTAAGGTGCCAAGTCTCTTTACACGTCAGTCGACTTCTTTTTATAATTCACAAATGTGAATTTTTCACCCTCACAAGTGTCTTCTAAGTTCTGAATATAATAAAATGTGTTTTATAATAAACTTTGAGAACACTTGAGGAAGTTTCATATTCAGCGTTTTCGCCGAGACTCTTATTAAACCATCATTAGATTAAAAGAGAATGGACCTACCTCCAAATCGGTATCTATCACCTGGAATTATTTCACAATTTGCACTACTTCTTGTCCTTCAAGTCACGGCGGATGGAAAAAAAGAAAAATCAACAAATCAGATGATAGTAATCCAGAACTCCGTCTCAAGAGGAATCACAGTATTGAAAGATTTTACCTAAGAAAATGTGGTTTTTGGTGCAACAGAAACATTGAATTGTGATTTTTTTTTTTACAGCCACGAGGCTCGACGTAATTTTAAACTGCTTCAGGAGAAAAAAAATTCGAAGATTTTAAATTGTTTCGGTGATCCTCACAAAGTTTCAAGGTATTTGTTCCTTAAACCTAAGGTGCCAGCTCTATTTACGTGTCAGTCGACTTCTTGTTATACTTCATAAATGTGACATTTTCACCCTCACAAGTGTCTTCTACGTTCTGAATATAACATAATGTGTTCTACAATCAACTTTGAGAACACTTGAGGAAGTTTCATATTCAACGTTTTCCCCGAGAAATACGCTTATTCAGCCATCAGTAGATTAAAAGAGAATAGAACTACCTCCAAACGGATTCTTACAGCCGTAACTATTTCACAATTTCCACTACTTCTTCTCCTTCAAGTCACGGTGAATGGAAAAAAAGGAAAATCAACAAATCAGAAGTTAATAATCCAGAATTCCATCTCAAGAGCAATCATAGTATTGAAAGGATTTACCTAAGGAAATGTCGTTTTTGGTGTAACAGAAACCTTGAAATTGTGAAAATATATCTTTTTTTTTTTTTTGTGTCGCCACGACGTTCGACTTAATTATAAACTGCTTCTTCTGGAGTAAAAGAAAAAAAAATAGAATGAGGTTTTTAAATTGTTTAATTGATCCTCACAAAGTTTCAAGCTATTTATTCTTAAAAACCTAAGGTGCCAGCTCCCTTTACGTGTCAGTCGACTTCTTGTTATCCTCCATAAAAGTGACATTTTCACCCTCAAAAGTTTCTTAGTTCTGAATGTAATATAATGTGTTCTTCAATCATTGAGAACACATGAGTAAGTTGCATATTCAGCGTTTTCGACGAGAAATACGCTTATTCAGCTATCATTAGATTAAAAGATATTGGACTTACCTCCAAAACGGATGTTATCAATTGGAACTCTTTCACAATTTTCACTGCTTCTTGTCCTTGAATTCACGGCTAAGTGGGGAAAAAAATCGGCAATTCAGAAGTTAGTAATCCACATTTCCGTCTCAAGAGGAATCACAGTATTGAAAGATTTTTTCTAAGAAAATGTGTATTTGTGTGCAACAAAAACCTTCATATTTTGAATATGTTCGTGTTTTTTTTTTTACCGCCACGATGCTCGACGTAATTTTAAACTGCTTCTGGAGAAAAAAAAATCGAAGATTTAAATTGTTTCGGTGAATCTCACAAAGTTTCAGTCTATTTGTTCTTAAAGACCTTGTGCCACCTCTCTTTACGTGTCAGTCGACTTCTTGTTATCCTTCATAAATGTGACATTTTCACCCTCACAAGTGTCTTCTAAGTTCTCAATATAATATAATGTGTTTTACAATTAACTTCGAGAACACTTGAGGAAGTTTCATATTCAGCGTTTTCGCCGAGATATACGCTTATTCAGCCATCATTAGATTAAAAGAGAATGGACCTACCCCCAAAACGGATGCCATCAGCCCGAACAATTTTACAATTTCCACTAAATCTTGTCATTGAAGTCACGCATAGGGGGAAAAAAATCGACAAAGAAGTTAATAATCCAGAATTTCGTCTCAAGAGGAATGACAGTACTGAAAGATTTTACCAAAGGAAATGTGGTTTTTGGTGTAACAGAAACCTTGATATTGATTTTTTTTACGCCTCTAGGCTCGACGTAACTTTAAACTCCTGATGGAGTAAAAAAAAAATACAAAGATTTTAAAATGTTTCGGTGAACCTCACAATGTTTGAAGCTATTTGTTCTTTAAAACCTAAAATGCCAGGTCTTTTAACATGTCAGTCGAGATCTTGTTATCCTTCTTAAATGTGACATTTTCAACCTCACAAGTGTCTTCTTAGTTCTGAATATAATATAATGTGTTTTACAATCAACTCTGAGAACACTTGAGGAAGTTTCATATTCAGTGTTTTCGCCGAGAAATACGCTTATTCAGTCATCATTAAATAAAAAAAAAAGGACCTACCTCCAAAACTGATGCTATCAGCCGGTACTATTTCACAATTTGCACTACTTCTTGTCCTTGAAGTCAGGGCGAAGGGAAAAAAAGAAAAATCGACAAATCAGAAGTTAATAATCCAGAACTCCGTCTCAAGAGGAATCACAGTATTGAAAGATTTTACCTAAGGAAATGTGGTTTTTGGTGCAACAGAAAACTTGATATTGTAATATATATATATATTTTTACACCTACGAGGCTCCACGTAATTTTAAACTACTGGAGAAAAAAAATCGAAGATTTTAAATTGTGTCGGTGATTTTCACAAAGTTTCAAGGTATTTGTTCTTTAAACCTAATGTGCCCGGTCTCTTTACATGTCAGTCGACTTCTTGTTATCCTTCATAAATGTGACTTTTTCACCCTCACAAGTGCCTTCTAAGTTCTGAATATAATATAATGTGTTTTATAATCAGCTTTGAGAACACTCGAGGAAGTTTCATATGCAGGGTTTCTCCGAGAAATCCGCTTATTCAGCCATCATTAGATTAAAGGCGAATGGACCTACCTCCAAAACGGATTCTATCAGCCGGAACTATTTCACAATTTGCACTACTTCTTGTCCTTCAAGTCACAGCGGATGGAAAAAAAGAAAAATCAACAAATCAGAAGTTACTACTCCAGAATTCGGTCTCAAGAGCAATCACAGTATTGATAGGTTTTATCTAAGGAAATGTGGTTTTTCTTGTAACAGAAACCTTGATATTGTGAAAATATTAGTTTTTTTTTTTTTACCTTCACGAGGCTCGACGTAATTCAAAACTGCTTTTTCTGGAGAAAAAAAAATGTTTTTAAATTGTTTAGGTGATCCTCACAATGTTTCAAGCAATTTGTTCTTAATAACCTAAGGTGAGAGCTCTCTATACGGGTCAGTTGACTTCTTGTTATCCTTCATAAAAGTAACTTTTTCACCCTCAAAAGTTCCTTTGTTCTGAATATAATATAATGTGTTTTTCAATCATCTTTGAGAACACAGGAGTAAGTTGCATATTCAGCGTTTTCGACGAGAAATACGCTTATTCAGGCATCATTAGATTAAAAGTGTTTGGACTTACCTCCAAAACGGATGTTATCAGCCGGAACTACTCCACAATTTGCACTACTTCTTGTCCTTGAAGCCACGGCAAATGAGGGAAAAAAAATCGACAATTTAGAATTTAATAATCTAGAAATCCGTCTCAAGAAGAATCACAGTATTGAAAGATTTTACCTAAGAAAATGTGGTTTTTGGTGCAACAGAAACCTTGATATTGTGAAAATGTTTTTTTCTTTATCGCAACGAGGCTCGACGTAATTTTAAACTGCTGGAGAGAAAAAAATCGACGATTTTATATTGTTACTGTGATCCTCACAAAGTTTCAATGTATTTGTTCTTAAAAACCTATGGTGCCAGCTCTCTTGACATGTCAGTCGACTTCTTGTTATCCTTCATAAATGTGACATTTTCACCCTCCAAAGTTTCTTAGTTCTGAATATAATATAATGTGTTTTGTAATCAACTTTGAGAACACTTGAGAAAGTTTCATATTTAGCTTTTGGCCGAGAAATACGCTCATTCAGCCATCATTATATTAAAAGAGAATGGACTTAAATCCAAAATGGATGCTATCAGTCGGAACTATTTCAAAATTTGCACTACTTCTTGTCATTGAAGTCACGGCGAAGGGAAAAAAAGGAAAATCGACAAATTAGAAGTTAATAATCCAAAACTCCGTCACAAGACGAATCACAGAATAGAAAAATTTTACCTAAGCAAAAGTGGTTCTTGGTGCAACAGAATCCTTGATATTGAGATTTTTTTTTTTTACACCCACTAGGCTCGACGAAATTTTATTCTGCTGGAGAAAAAAATTCGAAGATTTTAAATTTTTTTGGTGATCCTCACAAAGTTTTAAGGTATTTGTTCTTTAAACTTAATGTGCCAGCTCTCTTTACGTGTTAGTCGATTTCTTGTTATCCTTCATAAATGTGATATTTTCACGCTCACAAGTGTCACCTAAGTTCTTAATATAATATAATGTGTTTTACAATAAACTGAGAATACTTGAGGAAGTTTCATATTCAGCGTTTTCGCCGAGAAATACGCTTATTCAACCATCATTAGATTAAAAGACAACTGAGCAACCTCCACAACGGATTCTAGCAGCCGGAACGATTTCAAAATTTGCAAATCTTGTCCTTCAAGTCACGGCGAATTAAAAAAAAAAAAAAATCGACAAATCAGAAGTTATTAATCCAGAATTCCGTCTAAAGAGCAATCACAGTACTGAAAGGTTTTACCTAAGGAAATGTGGTTTATGGTGTAACAGAAAGCTTGATAATGTGAAAATGTTCGTTTTTTATTTTTGTTACCGCCTCGAGGCTCGACGTAATTTCAAACTGCTTCTTCTGGAGTAAAAAAATAAAAAATAATAAGGTTTTTAAATTGTTTAGGTGATCCTCACAATGTTTCAAGCTTTTTGTTCTTAAAAACCAAAGGTGCCAGCTCTCTTTACGGGTCAGTCTACTTCTTGTTATCCTTCATGAATGTCACATTTTCACCCTCAAAAGTTTCTTATTTTTTTAATATAATATAATGTGTTTTTCGATCATCTTTGAGAAAACATGAATAAGTTGAATACTCAGCGTTTTCGTCGAGAAATACGCTTATTCAGCCACCATTAGATTAAAAGAGAATGGACCTACATCAAAAATGGATGCTATCAGCCTGAACCATTTCACAATTTGTACTACTTGTTGTCCTTGAAGTTACGTAGAGAAAAAAAAAAATGACAAATCAGAAATTAATAACCCATAATTCCGTCTCAAGAGAAATCACAGTATTAAAAGTTTTTTCATCCTTATTTGTGATTTTTGGTGTAACAGAAACCTTTATATTGTGATTTTTTTTTTTTTACCGCCACGAGCCTCGAAGTAATTTTAAACTGCTTCTGTAGAAAAAAAAATCGATTTTAAATTGTTTCCGTGGTCCTCACAAAGTTTCAATGTATTTGTTCTTAAAAACCTGTGCCAGCTCTCTTTACGTGTCAATCGACTTCTTGATATCCTTCATACATGTGACATATTCAACCTCCCAAGTGTCTTCGTAGTTCTGAATATAATGTAAAGTGTTTTACAGTCAAGTCTGAGAACACTTGAGGAAGTTTCATATTCAGGGTTTTCGCCGAGAAATACGCTTATTCAGCAATCATTAAATTAAAAAAAAAAAAATGGCCCTACCTCCAAAACTGATTCTATCAGCCGGGACAATTTGACAATTTGCACTACTTCTTGTCCTTGAAGTCACAGCGAAGGGAAAAAAAGAAAAATCGACAAATCAGAAGTTAATAATCCAGAACTCCGTCTCAAGAGGAATCACAGTATTGAAAGATTTTACCTAAGGAAATGTGGTTTTTGGTGCAACAGAAACATTGATATTGTATTTTTTTTTTTTTTTACAGCAACGAGGCTCGACGAAATTTTAAACTACTTCTGGAGAAAAAAATATCGAAGATTTTAAATTGTTTCGGTGATCCTCACAAAGATTCAAGGTATTTGTTCTTTAAAAATAAGGTGCCAGGTCTCTTTACAAGTCAGTCGATTTCTTGTTATATTTCATAAATGTGACTTTTTCACCCTCACAAGTGTCTTCTAAGTTCTGAGTATAATGTGTTTTATAATCAACTTTGAGAACACTTGAGGAAGTTTCATATTCAGCGTTTTCGCCGAGAAATACGCTTATCAGCTATCATCAGATTAAAAGAGAATGGACCTTCCTCGAAAACGGATTCTATCAGCCGGAACAATTTCACAATATGCACTACTTCTTGTCCTTCAAGTCACGGCGGATGGAAAAAGAGAAAAATCAACAAATTGGAAGTTAATAATCTAGAATTCCGTCTCAAGAGCAATCACAGTATTGAAAGGTTTTACCTAAGTAAATGTGGTTTATGGTGTAACAGAAACCTTGATATTGTGAAAATATTGGTTTTTTTTTTTTTACCACCACGAGGCTCGACGTAATTCAAAACTGCTCTTTCTGGGGTAAAAAAAAAAATGTTTTTAAATTTTTTAGGTGATCCTCACAATGTTTCAAGCTATTTGTTCTTAAAAACCTAAGGTGCCAGCTCTCTTTACGGGTCCGTCGATTTGTTATCCTTCATAAATGTGACATTTTCAACCTCAAAAATTTCTTAGTTCTGAATATAATATGTGTTTTTCAATCGTCTTTGAGAACACATGAGTAAGTTGCATATTCAGCGTTTTCGCCGAGAAATACGCTTATTCAGCCATCATTAGATTAAAAGAGTTTGGACTTACCACCAAAACGAATGTTACCAGCCGGAACTATTTCACAGTTTGCACTACTTCCTGTCCTTGAAGTCTCGGCTAATGAGAAAAAAAAAATCGACAAATCAGAAGTTAATAATCCAGAACTCCATCTCAAGAAGAACCACAGTATTGACAGATTTTACCTAAGAAAATGCTAAAATGTTGTTTTTGGTGCAACAGAAACCTTGATATTGTGAAAATGTTTTTTTTTTTTTTCGCCACGTGGCTCGAAGTAATTTTAAACTGCTAGAGAAAAAAAATCGAAGGTTTTATATTGTCTCGGTAATCCTCACAAAGTTTCAATCTATTTGTTCTTAAAAACCTATGGGACCAGCTCTCTTTACGTGTCAGTCGTCTTCTTGTTATCCTTCATAAATGTGACATTTTCACCCTCACAAGTGTCTTCTTAGTTCTGGATATAATATAATGTATTTCATAATCAACTGAGAACACTTGATGAAGTTTCATATTCAGCGTTTTCGCCGAGAAATTCGCTTATTCAGCCATCATTAGATTAAAAGAGAATGGACCTACATCCAAAACGGATGCTATCAGCCTGAGCTATTTCACAATTTGTACTACATCTTTTCCTTGAAGTTACTGAGGGGAAAAAAATGACAAATCAGAAATTAATAATCCATAATTCCGTCTCAAGAGGAATCACAGTATTGAAAGATATTTCCTACTGAATTGTGATTTTTGGTGTAACAGAAACCTTTATATTGTGAAATAGTTTTTTTTTTTTTTTTTTTACCGCCACGAGCCTCGACGTAATTTTAAACTGCTTCTGGAGAAAAAAAAATCGAATTTTTTAAATTGCTTCGGTGATCCTCACAATGTTTCAAGCTATTTGTTCTTAAAAGCCTAAGGTGCAGGATCTTATGTGTCAATCGATATCTTCTTATCCATCATAAATGTGACATTTTCACCCTCAAAAGTGTCTTCTTAGTTCTGAATATAATATAATGTATTTTACAATCAACTTTGAGAACACTTGAGGAAGATTCATATTCAGCGTTTTCGCCGAGAAATACGCTTATTCAGCCTACATTAAATAAAAAAAAAAAATAGATCTACCTCAAAAACTGTATGCTATCAGCCGGTACAATTTCACAATTTGCACTACTTCTTGTCCTTGAAGTCACGGCGTAGGGAAAAAAAGAAAAATCGACAAATCAGAAGTTAATAATCCAGAACTCCGTCTCCAGAGGAATCACAGTATTGAAAGATTTTACCTAAGGAAATGCGGTTTTTGGTGCTAGAGAAAATCTGATATTGATTTTTTTTTACAGCTACGAGGCTCGACGTAATTTCAAACTGGTTCTGGAGAAAACAAAATTGAGGATTTTAAATTGTTTCGGTGATCCTCACAAAGTTTCAAGGTATTTGTTATTTAAACTTAAGGTGCCAGCTCTCTTTACGTGTCAGTTGACTTCTTGTTATCCTTCATAAATGTGACTTTTTCACCCTCTCAAGTGTCTTCTAAGTTCTGAATATAATATAATGTTTTATAATCAGCTTTGAGAACACTTGAGGAAGTTTCATACTCAGCGTTTTCGCCGAGAAATACGCTTATTCACCCATCATTAGATTAAAAGAGATTGGACCTACCTTCAAACCGGATTCTATCAGCCGGAACTATTTCACAATTTGCACTACTTCTTGTCCTTAAAGTCACGCCGGATGGAAAAAGAGAAAAATCAACAAATCAGAAGTTAATAATCCAGAATTCCGTCTGAAGAGCAATCACAGTATTGAAAGCTTTTACCTAAGGAAATGTGATTTTTGGTGTAACAGAAACCTTGATTTTGTGAAAATAATCTCTTTTTTTTACCTCCACGAGGCTCGACGTAATTCTAAACTGCATTTTCTGTAATAAAAAAAATATAAGGTTTTTAAATTGTTTAGGTGATCCTCACAATGTTTCAAGCTATTTTTCTTAAAAACCTATGGTGCCAGCTCTCTTTATGGGTCAGTCGACTTCTTGTTATCCTTCATAAATGTGACATTTTCACAATCAAAAGTTTCTTAGTTCTGAATATAATATAATGTGTTTTTCAATCATCTTTGAGAACACATGAGTAAGTTGCATATTCAGCGTTTTCGCCGAGAAATACGCTTATTCAGCCATCATTAGATTCAAAGATTTTGGGCTTTCCTCCAAAACGGATGTTATCAGCCGGATCCATTTCACAATTTGCACTACTTCTTTTCCTTGAAGTCACGGCCAATGAGGAATAAAGATCGACAAATCAGAAGTTAATAATCCATAACTCCATCTCAAGAAGAATCACAGTGTTGAAAGATTTTACCTAAGAAAATGTGATTTTTGGTGTAACAGAAACCTTGATATTGTGATTTTTTTTCTTTTTTATCACCACGAGGCTCGACGTAATTTTAAACTGCTAGACAAAAAAAAATCGAAGATTTTATATTGTCTAGGTAATCCTCACAAAGTTTCAATCAATTTGTTCTTAAAAACCTATGGTGCCAGGTCTCTTTATGTGTCAGTCGACTTCTTGTTATCCTTCATAAATGTGACTTTTTCACCCTCACTAGTGTCTTCTAAGTTCTGAATATAATAAAATGTGTTTTACAAAAAACTGAGAACACTTGAGAAAGTTTCATATTCATCGTTTTCGCCGAGTAATACGCCTATTCAGCCATCCTTAGATTAAAAGAGAATGGCCCTACCTCCAAAACGGGTTCTATCGGCCGGAACTATTTCAAAATTTGCATTTCTTGTCCTTGAAGTCACGGCGAATGGAAAGATAGAAATATCATCAAATCAAAAGTAATTAATCCAGAATTTCGTCTCAAGAGCAATCACAGTATTGAAAGGTTTTACCTAAGGAAATGTGGTTTTTGGTGTAACAGAAACCATGAGATTGTGAAAGTATTCGTTTTTTTTTTTTCCGCAACGAGGCTCGACGTAATTTTAAACTGCTTCTTCTGGAGTAAAAAAAAATGAGGTTTCTAAATTGTTTAGGTGATCCTCGCAATGTTTCAAGCTATTTGTTCTTAAAAACCTAAGGTGCCAGCTCTCTTTACGGGTCAGTCGACTTCTTGTTATCTTTCATAAATGTGACATTTTCACCCTCAAAAGTTTCTTAGTTCTTACCATAATATAATGTGTTTTTCAATCATCTTTGGGAACACATGAGTAAGTTGCATATTCAGCGTTTTCGCCGAGAAATACGCCTATTCAGCCATCATTAGATTAAAAGAGAATGGACCTGCATCCAAAACGGATGCTATCAGCCTGAACTATTTCACAATTTGTATTACTTCTTGTCCTTGAAGTTAAGGAGGAGGAAAAAAAATGACAAATCAGAAATTAATAATCCATAATTCCGTCTCAAGAGCAATCACATTATTGAAAGATTTTTCCTACGGAATTGTGATTTTTGATGTGACAGAAACCTTTATATTGTGAAAGATTTTTTTTTTTTTTTTACCGGCACGAGGCTCGACGTAATTTTAAACTGCTTCTGGAGAAAAAAAAATCGATTTTTTTAATTGTTTCGGGGATCCTCACAATGTTTCAGGCAATTTGTTCTTAAAAGCCTAAGGTGCAAGATCTTACGTGTCAATCGACATCTTGTTATCCATCATAAATGTGACGCTTTCACCCTCAAAAGAGTCATCTTAGTTCTGAATATAATATGTTTTGCAATCAGCTTTGAGAACACTTGAGGAAGTTGCATATTCAGCGTTTCGCTGAGAAATACGCTTATTCAGCCATCATTAGATTAAAAGAGAATGGACCTACATCCAAAACGGACGCTATCAGCCCGAATTACTTCACAATTTGCACTACTTCTTGTTATTGAAGTCACGGCTGAGGGGAAAAAAAATCGGCAAAGAAGTTATTAATCCAGAATTCAGTCTGAAGAGGAATGACAGTACTGAAAGATTTTACCAACGGAAATGTGGGTTTTTGGTGTAACAGAAACCTTGATATTGATTTTTTTTTTTTGACGCCACTAGGTTCGACGTAATTTTAAACTGCTGATGGAGTAAAAAAAAAAAAAAAATCGAAGATTTTAAAATGTTTCGGTGAGCATCGCAATGTTTCAAGTATATTTGATCTTAAATGTGACATTTTCACCCTCAAAAGTGTCTTCTTAGTTCTGAATATAATATAATGTGTTTTACAATCAACTTTGAGAACACTTGAGGATGTTTCGTATTCAGCGTTTTCGCCGAGAAATACGCTTATTCAGCCATCGTTAGATTAAAAGATAATGGACCTACCTCAAATACTGATGCTATTAGCCGGAACTATTTCACAATTTGCATTACTTCTTGTCCTTGAACTCACGGCGAAGGGAAAAAAAAGAAAAATCGGACAAATCAGAAGTTAATAATCCAGAACTCCGTCTCAAGAGGAATCACCGTCTAGAAAGATTTTACCTAAGGAAATGCGGTTTTTGGTACAACAGAAACCTTGATATTGTGATTTTTTTTTTTTTTTTTACAGCTACGAGGCTCGACGTAATTTTAAACCGCGTCTGGAGAAAAGATATTCGAAGATATTAAATTGTTTCGGTGATCCTAACAAAGTTTCAAGGTATTTGTTCTTTAAACCTAAGGTGCCAGGTCTCTTTACGTGTCAGTTGACTTCTTGTTATCCTTCATAAATGTGACTATTCACTCTCACAAGTGTCTTCTAAGTTCTGAATATAATATAATGTTTTATAATCAGCTTTGAGAACACTTGAGGAAGTTTCATATTTAGCGTTTTCGCCGAGAAATACGCTTATTCAGCCATCATTAGATTAAAAGAGAATGGACCAACCTCCAAAACGGATTCTATCAGCCGGAACTATTTCACAATTTGCACTACTTCTTGTCATTCAAGTCACGGCGGATGGAAAAAAAAGAAAAATCAACAAATCAGAAGTTAATAATCCAGAATTCCGTCTCAGGAACAATCACAGAATTGAAAGGTTTTACCTAAAGAAATGTGGTTTTTGGTGAAACAGAAACCTTGATATTGTGATTTTTTTCTTTTTATCGCCACGAGCCTCGATGTAATTTTAAACTGGTGAAGAAAAAAAAATATAAGATTTTATATTGTTTCGGTGATCCTCACAAAGTTTCAATCTATTTGTTCTTAAAAATCTATGGTGCCAGCTCTTTTTACGTGTCAGTCGACTTGTTATCCTTCATAAATGTGACATTTTCACCCTCACAAGTGTCTTCTTAGTTCAAAATATAATATAATGTGTTTTATAATCAACTTTGAGAACACTTGAGGAAGTTTCATATTCAGCGCTTTCGCCGAGAAATACGCTTATTCAGCCATCATTAGATTAAAAAAGAATGGACCTACCTCCAAAACGGATGCTATCAGCCGGAACTATTTCACAATTTGCACTACATCTTGTCCTTGATGTCACGTCGAAGGGAAAAAAAAAAAGAAAAATCGACAAACTAGAAGTTAATAATCCAGAATTCCGTCTCAAGAGCAATCACAGTATTGAAAGGTTTTACCTAAGGAAATGTGGTTTTTGGTGTAACAGAAACCTTGATATTGTGAAAATATTGTTTTTTTTTTTTTTTACCTCCACGAGGCTCGACGTAGTTCTAAACTGCTTTTTCTGGAGTAAAAAAAAAAATAGAGGTTTTTGAATTGTTTAGGTGATTCTCACAATGGTTCAAGCTATTTGTTCTTAAAAACCTAATGTGCCAGCTCTCTTTATGGGTCAGTCGACTTTTTGTTATCCTTCATAAATGTGACATTTCCACCCTCAAAAGTTTCTTAGTTCTGAATATAATATAAAGTGTTTATCAGCCATCTTTGAGAACACATGAGTAATTACCATATTCAGCGTTTTCGCCGAGAAATACGCTTATTCAGCCATCATTAGATTAAAAGAGTTTGGACTTACCTCCAAAAAGGATGTTATCAGCCGGAACTATTTCACAATTTGCACTACTTCTTGTCCTTGAGGTCACGGCGAATGGGAAAAAACTCGACAAATCAGAAGTCAAAAATCCAGAACTCCGTCTCAAGAAGAATCACAGAATTGAAAGATTTTACCTAAGAAAATGTGGTTTTTGGTGCAACAGAAACCTTGATATTGTGATTTTTTTTTTTATTTCGCCACGAGGCTCGACGTAATTTTAAACTACTGGAGAAAAAATAATCGATGAGTTTATATTATCTCGGTGATCCTCACAAAGTTTCAGTCTATTTGTTCTTAAAAACCTATGGTGCCAGCTCTCTTTACGAGTCAGTCGACTTCTTGTAATCCTTCATAAATGTGACATTTTCACCCCCACAAGTGTCTACTTAGTTCAGAATATAATATAATGTGTTTTAAAAACAACTTTGACAAAACTTGAGGAAGTTTCATATTCAGCGTTTTCGCCGAGAAATACGCTTATTCAGCCATCATTAGATTAAAAGAGAATGGACCTACCTCCAAAACTGATGCTATCAGCCGGTACTATTTCACAATATGCACTACTTCTTGTCCTTGTAGTCACGGCTAAGGTAAAAAAAGAAAAATCGACAAATCAGAACTTAATAATCCAGAACTTCGTCTCAAAAGCAATCACACTATTGAAAGATTTTACCTAAGGAAATATGGTTTTTGGGTCAACAGAAACCTTGATATTGTATTTATTTTTTTTTACAGCTACGAGGCTCCACGTAATTTTAAACTACTTCTGGAGAAAAAAAAAACCGAAGATTTTAAATTGTTTCTGTGTTTTCTCAAACTTTCAAGGTATTTGTTCTATAAACCTAAGGTGTCAGGTCTCTTTACATGTCTTTCAACTTCTTGTTATCCTTCATAAATGTGACTTTTTCACCCTCACAAGTGTCTTCTAAATTCTGAATATAATATAATGTGTTTTACAATAAACTGAGAACACTTGAGGAAGTTTCATATTCATCGTTTTTGCCGAGAAATGCGCCTATTCAGCCATCTTTAGATTAAAAGAGAATGGCCCTACCTCCAAAACGGATTCTATCGGCCGGAACTATTTCAAAATTTGCAATTCTTGTCCTTCAAGTCACGGCGAATGGAAAGATTGAAAAATCAACGAATCAAAAGTTATTAAACCAGAATTCCGTCTCAAGAGCAATCACAGTATTGAAAGGTTTTACCTAAGGAAATGTGGTTTTTGGTGTAACAGAAACCATGAGATTGTGAAAATGTCCGTTTTTTTTTTTTTTTCCGCTACGAGGCTCGACGTAATTTTAAACTGCTTCTTCTGGAGTAAAAACAAAAAATGAGCTATTTAAATTGTTTAGGTGATTCTCACAATGTTTCAAGCTATTTGTTCTTTAAAACCTAAGTTGCCAGCTCTCTCTACGGGTCAGTCGACTTCTTGTTATCTTTCATAAATGTGACATTTTCACCCTCAAAAGTTTCTTAGTTCTTAATATAACATAATATGTTTTCCAATCATCTTTGAGAACAGATGAGTAACTTGCATATACAGCGTTTTCGCCGAGAAATTCGCTTATTCAGCCATCATTAGATTAAAAGAGAATGGACCTACATCCAAAACGGATGCTATCAGCCTGAACTATTTTACAATTTGTACTTCTTCTTGTCCTTGAAGTTAAGAAGAAAAAAAATGACAGATCAGAAATTAATAATCCATAATTCCGTCTTAAGAGGAATCACAGTATTGAAAGATTTTTCCTACGGAATTGTGATTTTTGGTGTAACAGAAACCTTTATATTGTGAAATATTTTTTTTTTTTTTTTACCACCACGAGGCTCGACGTAATTTTAAACTGGTTCTAGAGAAAAAAAAAAGATTTTTTTTAATTTTTTCCGTGATCCTCACAATGTTTCAAGCTATTTGTTCTTAAAAGCGAAAGGTGCAACATCTTACGTGTCAATCGACATCTCGTTATCCGTCATAAATGTGACGCTTTCACCATCAAAAGAGTCATCTTAGTTCTGAATATGTGTTTTGCAATCAGCTTTGAGAACACTTGAGGAAGTTGCATATTCAGCTCTTTCGCCGAGAAATACGCTTATTCAGCAATCATTTGATTAAAAGAGAATGGACCTATATCCAAAACGGATGCTATCAGCCCGAACTATTTCACAAGTTGCACTACTTCTTGTCATTGAAGTCACGGCTGAGGGGAAAAAAAATCGACAAAGAAGTTAATAATCCAGAATTCCGTCTCAAGAGGAAAGACAGTACTGATAGATTTTACCAAAGGAAATGTGGTTTTGGTGCAATAGTAACCTTGATATTGATTTTTTTTACGCCACTAGGTTCGACGTAATTTTAAACTGCTGATGGAGTAAAAAAAAAAAAACAAGATTTTAAAATGTTTCGGTGATCCTCGCTATGTTTCAAGATATTTGATCTTAAAAACCTAAGATGCCAGCTCTTTTAACATGTCAATCGACATCTTGTTATCCTTCTTAAATGTGACATTTTTACCCTCAAAAGTGTCTTCTTAGTTCTGAATATAATATAAAGTGTTTTACAATCAGCTTTGAGAAAAATTGAGGATGTTTCGTATTCAGCGTTTTCGCCAAGAAATACGCTTATTCAGCCATCATTAGATTAAAAGATAATGGACCTACCTCCAGTACTGGTGCTATTACCCGGAACTATTTCACAACATGCACTACTTCTTGTCCTTGAAGTCACAGCGAAGGAAAAAAACGAAAAATCGACAAATCATAAGTTAATAATCCAGAACTCCGTCTCAAGAGGAATCAGCGTCTTGAAAGATTTTACCTAAGAATATGTGGTTTTTGGTGCAACAGAAATCTTGATGTTGTGATTTATTTTTTTTTTTTTTACAGCTACGAGGCTCGACGTAATTTTAAACCGCTTCTGGAGAAAAAAAAATCGAAGATTTTAAATTGTTTCGGTGATCCCCACAAAGTTTCAAGGTATTTCTTCTTTAAACCTAAGGTGCCAGGTCTCTTTACGTGTCAGTTAACTTCTTGTTATCCTTCACAAATGTGACTATTTCACAGTCACAAGTGTCTCCTAAGTTCTGAACATAATATAATGTTTTATAATCAGCTTTGAGAACATTGAGGAAGTTTCATTTTCAGCGTTTTCGCCGAGAAATACGCTTATTCAGCCATCATTAGATTAAAAGTGAATGGACCTACCTCCAAAACGGATTCTATCAGCCGGAACTATTTCACATTTTGAACTACTTCTTGTCCTTCAAGCCACGAAGGATGGAAAAAAAGAAAAATCATCAAATCAGAAGTTAATAATCCAGAATTCCGTCTCAAGAGCAATCACACTATTGAAAGGTTTTACCTAATGAAATGTGATTTTTGGTCCAACAGAAACACTGATATTGTGAAAATATTAGTTTTTTTTTTTACCTCCACGGGGCTCGACGTGATTCTAGACTGCTTTTCCTGGAGTATAAAAAAAAAGAGGTTTTTCAATTGTTTAGGTGATCCTCACAATGTTTCAAGCTATTTGTTCTTAAAAACCTAACGTGCCAGCTCTCTTTATGGGTCAGTCGACTTCTTGTTATCCTTCATAAATGTGACATTTTCACCCTCAAAAGGTTCTTAGTTCTGAATATAATATAATGTGTTTTTCAATCTTCTTTGAGAACACATGAGTAAGTTGCATTTTCAGCGTTTTCGCCGAGAAACACGTTTATTCAGCCATCATTAGATTAAAAGAGTTTGGACTTACCTCCAAAAAGCAGGTTATCAGCCAAAACTATTTCACAATTTGCGCTACTTCTTGTCCTTGAAGTCACGGCGAATGGGGAAGAAAAAATCGACATTTCAGAATTTAATAATTCACAACTCCGTCTCATGAAGAATCACAGTATTGAAAGATTTTACCTAAGAAAATGTGGTTTTTGGTGCACAGAAATCTTGATATTGTGATTTTTTTTTTTTTTTAATCGCCATGCAGCTCGACGTAATTTTAAACTGCTGGAGAAAAAAAAAATCAAAGATTTTATATTGTCTCCGTGATCCTCACAAAGTTTCAATCTATTTCTTCTTAAAAACCTATGGTGCCAGCTCTTTTTACGTGTCAGTCGACTTCTTGTTATCCTTAATAAATGTGACATTTTCACCCTCACAAGTGTCTTCTAAGTTCAGAATATAATGTAATGTGTTTTATAATCAACTTTGAGAAAACTTGAGGAAATTTCATATTTAGCGTTTTCGCCGAGAAATACGCTTATTGAGCCATCATTAGATTAAAAAAGAATGGACCTACCTCCAAAACGGATACTATCAGCCGGAACTATTTCACAATTTGCACTACATCTTGTTCTTGAAGTCACGGCGAAGGGGAAAAAAAAAAAAAGAAAAATCGACAAATTAGAAGTTAATAATCCAGAATTCCGTCTCAAGAGCAATCACAGTATTGAAAGGTTTTACCTAAGGAAATGTCTTCTTTGGTGTAACAGAAACCTTGATGTTGTGAAAATATTAGTTTTTTTTTTTTTACCTCCACGAGGCTCGACGTAATTCTAAACTGCTTTTTCTAGAGTAAAAAAAAAAAAAATAGAGATTTTTAAATTGTTTAGGTGATCCTCACAATGTTTCAAGCTATTTGTTCTTAAAAACCTAAGGTGCCAGGTCTCGTTATGGGTCAGTCGACTTCTTGTTATCCTTCATAAATGCGACATTTTCACCCTCAAAAGTTTCTTAGTTCTGAATATAATATAATGTGTTTTACAACCAACTTTGAGAACACATGAGTAAGTAGCAAATTCAGCGATTTCGCCGAGAAATACGCTAATTCAGCCATCATTAGATTAAAAGAGTTTGGACTTACCTCAAAAAAGGATGTTATCAGCCGGAACAATTTCACAATTTGCACTTCTTCTTGTCCATGAAGTCAAGGCGAATGGGAAAAAATTCGACAAATCAGAAGTTAATACTCCAGAACTCCGACTCAAGAAGAATCACAGTATTGAAAGATTTTACCTAAGAAAATGTGGTTTTTGGTGCAACAGAAACCTTGATATTGTGATTTTTTTTTTTTTTATCGCCACGAGGCTCTACGTAATTTTAAACTGCTGGAGAAAAAAAAATCGAAGATTTTATATTATTTCGGTGATCCTCACAGAGTTTCAGTCTATTTATTCTGAAAAACCTATGGTGCCAGATCTCTTTACGTGTCAGTCGACTTCTTGCAATTCTTCATAAATGTGACGTTTTCACCCTCACAAGTGTCTACTTAGTTCTGAATATAATATAATGTGTTTTATAATCATCTTTGAGAACACTTGAGGAAGTTTCATATTCAGGACTTTCGCCGAGAAACACGGTTATTCAGCCATCATTAAATTTAAAAAAATGGATCTACCTCCAAAACTGATGCTATCAGCCGGTACTATTTCATATTTTGCACTACTTCTTGTCCTTGAAGTCACGGCGAAGGGAAAAAAAGAAAAATCGACAAATCAGAAGTTAATAATCCAGAACTCCGTCTCAAGAGCAATCACAATATTGAAAGGTTTTACCTAAGGAAAAGTGGTTTTTGGTGTAACAGAAATCTTGATATTGTGAAAATGTTCGTTTTTTATTTTTTTTTGTCGCTTCGAGGTTCGACGTAATTTTAAACTGCTTCTTCTGAAGCAAAAAAAGAAAAAAAATAGGTTTTTAAACTGTTTAGGTGATACTGACAATGTTTCAAGCTATTTATTCTTAAAAACCTAAGGTGCCAGCTCCCTTTTCGGGTCAGTCGACTTCTTGTTATCCTTCATAAAAGTGACATTTTCACCCTCAAAATTTTCTTAGTTATGAATATAATATAATGTGTTTTTCAGTCATTGAGAACACATGAGTAAGTTGCATATTCAGCGTTTTCGCTGAGAAATACGCTTATTCAGCTATCATTAGATTAAATAAGATTGGATTTACCTCCAAAGCGGATGTTATCAACCGGAACTATTTCACAATTTGCACTACTTCTTGACCTTGAAGTCCCGGCTAAGTGGGGAAAAAAATCGACAATTCAGAAGTTAATAATCCACAATTCCGTTTCAAGAGGAATCACAGTATTGAAAGATTTTACCTAAGAAAATGTGGATTTTGGTGCAACAAAAAACCCGATATTTTGAAAAAGTTTTTTTTTTTTTTTTTTTTTTACCGCCACGTGGACCGAGGTAATTTTAAACTGCTTCTGCAGAAAAAAAAATCTAAGATTTAAATTGTTCCAGTGAATCTCACAAAGTTTCAATCTATTTGTTCTTAAAAACCTGTGCCAGTTCTCTTTACGTGTCAACGACTTCTTCTAATCCTTCATAAAGGTGACATTTTCACCCTCACAAGTGTCTTCTTAGGTCTGAATATAATATGTGTTTTACAATCAACTTTGAGAACACTTGAGGAAGTTTCATATTCAGCGTTTTCGCCGAGAAATACGCTTATTCAGCCATCATTAAATTAAAAAAAAAATGGACCTACCTTCAAAACTCATGCTATCAGCCGGTACTATTTCACAATTTATACTACTTCTTGTCCTTGAACTCACGGCGAAGGGAAAAAAAGAAAAATCGACAAATCAGAAGTTAATAATCCAGAACACCGTCTCAAGAGAAATCACAGTGATGAAAGATTTTACCTAAGGAAATGCGGTTTTTGGTGCAACAGAAACCTTGATGTGATTTTTTTTTTTTTTTTACAGCTACGAGGCTCGACGTAATTTTAAACCCCTTCTGGAGAAAAAAAAAATCGAAGATTTTAAATTGTTTCGGTGATCCTCACACAGTTTCATGGTTTTTGTTCTTTAAACCTAAGATGCAAGGTCTCTTTACGTGTCAGTTGACTTCTTGTTATCCTTCATAAATGTGACTTTTTCACCCTCACAAGTGTCTTCTAAGTTCTGAATATAATATAATGCTTTATAATCAGCTTTGAGAACACTTGAGGATGTTGCATATTCAGCGTTTTCGCCGAGAAATACGCTTATTCAGCCATCATTAGACTAAAAGAGAATGGACCTACCTCCAAAGCGGATTCTAATAGCCGGAACTATTTCACAATTTGCACTTCTTCTTGTCCTTCAAGCCACGGCGGATGGAAAAAAAAAAAATCAACAAATCAGAAGTTAATAATCCAGGATTCCGTCTCAAGAGCAATCACAGTATTGAAATGTTTTACCTAAGGAAATGTAGTTTTTAGTGTAACAGAAACCTTGATATTGTGCAAATATTATTTTTTTTTTTTTACCTCCACGAGACTCGACGTAATTCTAAACTTCTTTTTCTGGAGTAAAAAAAAAAAATAGAGGTTTTTAAATTGTTTAGGTGATCCTCAAAATGTTTCAAGATATTTGTTCTTAAAAACCTAAGGTGCCAGCTCTCTTTATGGGTCAGTCGACTTCTTGTTATCCTTCATAAATGTGACATTTTCACCCTCAATAGTTTCTTAGTTCTGAATATAATATAATGTGTTTTTCAATCACCTTTGAGAACACATGAGTAAGTTGCATATTCAGCGTTTTCGCCGAGAAATACGCTTATTCAGCCATCATTAGATTTAAAGAGTTTGGACTTACCACCAAAACGGATGTTATCAGCCGGAACTACTTCACAATTTGCACTACTTCTTGTCCTTGAAGTCACGGCGAATGGGAAAAAAAATTGGCATATCAGAAGTTAATAATCCAGAACTCCGTCTCAAGAAGAATCACATTATTGAAAGATTTTACCTAAGAAAATGTGGTTTTTGGTGCAAAAGAAACCTTGATATTGTGATTTTTTTTTTTTTATCGCCACGAGGCTCGACGTAATTTTAAACTGCTGGAGAAAAAAAATCGAAGATTTTATATTGTCTCGGTGATCCTCACTAAGTTTCAATCTATTTGTTCTTAAAAATCTATGGTGCAAGCTCTCTTTACGTGTCACTGGACTTCTTCTTATTCTTCATAAATGTGACATTTTCACCCTCACAAGTGTCTTCTTAGTTCTGAACATAATATAATGTGTTTTATAATCAACTTTGAGAAAACTTGAGGAAGTTTCATATTCAGCGTTTTCGCCGAGAAGTACGCTTATTCAGCCATAATTAGATTAAAAGAGAATGGACCTACCTCCAAATCGGATGCTATCAGCCGGTACTATTCCACAATTTGCACTACATATTGTCCTTGAAGTCACAGCAAAGGGAAAAAAACGAAAAATCGAAAAATTAGAAGTTAATAATCCAGTACTGTCTCAAGAATAATCACAGTATTGAAAGATTTTACCTAAGGAAATGTGGTTTTTGGTGCAACAGAAACCTTGATATTGAGTTTTTTCTTTTTTTTACAGCCACGAGGCCCGACGTAATTTTAAACTGATGCAAAGAGAAATCGAAGATTTTAAATTGTTTCGTTGATCCTCACAAAGTTTAAAGGTATTTGTTCTTTAAAACTAAGGTGCCAACTCTTTTTACGTGTCAGTCGACTTCTTGTTATCCTTCATAAATGTGACTTTTTCACCCTTACAGGTGTCTTCTAACTTCTGAATATAATATAATGTGATTTACAATAAACTGAGAATACTTGAGGAAGTTTCATATGCAGCGTTTTCGCCGAGAAATATGCTTATTCAGCCATTATTAGATTAAAAGAGAATGGACCTACCTCCAAAACGGATTCTATCAGCCGGAACTATTTCAAAATTTGCAATTCTTGTCCTTCAAGTCACGGCGAATGGAAAGAAAGAAAAATCAACAAATGAGAAGTTATTAATCCAGAATTCTGTCTCAAGAGCAATCACAGTATTGAAAGGTTTTACATTAGGAAATGTGGTTTTTTTTTGTAACAGAAACCTTGAGATTGTGGATTTTTTTTTTTTTTTACCGCCACGAGGCTCGACGTAAATTTAAACTGCTTCTTTTGGAGTAAAAAAAAAAATGAGGTTTCTAAATTGTTTAGGTGATCCTCACAATGTTTCAAGCTGTTTGTTCTTAAAAACCTAAGGTGCCAACTCTCTTTACGGGTCAGTCGACTTCTTGTTATCCTTCGTATATGTGACATTTTCTCCCTCAATAGTTTCTCAGTTTTGAATATAATATAATGAGTTTTTATATCATCTTTGAGAACTCATGAGCAAGTTGCATATTCAGCTTTTTCGACGAGAAATATGCTTTTTCATCCATCATTAGATTAAAAGAGAATAGACCTACATTCAAAACGAATGCTATCAGCCTCAACTATTTCACAATTTGTACTACTTCTTGTCCTTGAAGTTACGTAGTAGAGAAAAAGAAATTGGCAAACCAGAAATTAATAATCCATCAATCCGTCTCAAGAGGAATCAAAGTATTGAAAGATTTTTCCTACGAAATTGTGATTTTGGTGTAACAGAAACCTTTATATTGTGAAAAAAAAAAAAAATCCCGCCTCGAGGCTCAACGTAATTTTAAACTGCTTCTGGAGAAAAAAAAAATCGAATTTTTTAAATTGTTTCGTTGATCCTCACAATGTTTCAAGCTATTTGTTCTTAAAAGCCTAAAGTGCAAGGTCTTTCGTGTCAATCGACATCTTGTTATCCGTCATAAATGTGACATTTTCACCCTCAAAAGAGTCTTCTTAGTTCTGAATATAATATAATGTGTTTTACAGTCAACTATGAGAACACTTGAGGAAGTTTCATATTCAGCGTTTTCGCCGAGAAACACGATTATTCAGCCATCATTAGATTAAAAGAGAATGGACCTACCTCCAAAACGAAGGCTATCAACTCGAACTGTTTTACAATTTGCACTAAATCTTGTCACTGAAGTTACGGCTAAGGAGAAAAAAATCGACAAAGAAGTTAATTATCCAGAATTCTGTCTCAAGAGGAATGACAGTACTGAAAGATTTTAACAAAGGAAATGTGGTTTTTGGTGTAACAGAAACCTTGATATTGATTTTTTTTTTACGTCACTAGGCTCGACGTAACTTTAAACTGCTGATGGAGTAAAAAAAAAAAAAAAAGCGAAGATTTTAAAATTTTTCGGTGAACTTCACAATGTTTCAAGCTATTTGTTCTTAAAAACATAAAACGCCAGCTCTTTTAACATGTCAGTCGAGATCTTGTTATCCTTCTTAAATGTGGCATTTTCACCTTCACAAGTGTCTTCTTAGTTCTGAATAAAATATAATGTGTTTTACAATCAACTTTGAGAACACTTGAGGAAGTTTCATATTCCGGATTTTCGCCGAGAAACACGCTTATTCAGCCATCAATAAATAAAATAAAAAATGGACCTACCTCCAAAACTGATGCCCTCAGCCGGTACTATTTCACATTTTGCACTAGTTCTTGTCCTTGAAGTCACAGCAAAGGGAAAAAAAAAGAAAAATCGACAAATTAGAAGTTAATAATCCAGAACTGTCTCAAGAAGAATCACAGTATTAAGAGATTTTACCTAAGGAAATGTGGTTTTTGGTGCAACAGAAACCTTGATATTGAGTTGTTGTTTTTTTATAGCCACGAGGCTCGACGTAATTTTAAACTGCTGGGGAAAAAATTCGAAGATTTTAAATTGTTTCGGTGATCCTCACAAAGTTTCAAGGTATTTGTTCTTTAAAACTAAGGTGCCAGCTCTCTTTACGTGTCAGTCGACTTCTTGTTATCCGTCATAAATGTGACTTTTTCACCCTCACAAGTGTCTTCTAAGTTCTGAATATAATATAATGTGATTTATAATAAACTGAGAATACTTGAGGAAGTTTCATATGCAGCGTTATCGCCGAGAAATATGCTTATTCAGCCATTATTAGATTAAAAGAGAATGGACCTACCTCCAAAACGGATTCTATCAGCCGGTAGTATTTCAAAATTTTGCAATTCTTGTCCTTCAAGTCACGGCGAATGGAAAGAAAGAAAAATCAACAAATCAGAAGTTATTAATCCAGAATTCTGTCTTAAGAGCAATCACAGTATTGAAAGGTTTTACATTAGGAAATGTGGTTGTTTTTTTTGTAACAGAAGCCTTGAGATTGTGGATTTATTTTTTTTCCGCCACGAGGCTCGACTTAAATTTAAACTGCTTCTTTTGGAGTAAAAAAAAAATGAGGTTTCTAAATTGTTTAGGTGATCCCCACTATCTTTCAAGCTATTTGTTCTTAAAAACCTAAGGTCCCAGCTATCTTTACGGGTCAGTCGACTTCTTGTTATCCTTCATATATGTGACATTCTCACCCTCAATAGTTTTTTAGTTTAGAATATAATATAATGTGTTTTTCAATCATCTTTTAGAACTCATGAGCAAGTTGCATATTCAGCTTTTTCGACGAGAAATATGCTTATTCAGCCATCTTTAGATTAAAAGAGAATGGACCTACATTCAAAACGGATGCTATCAGCCTGAACTATTTCACAATTTGTACTACTTCTTGTGCTTGAAGTTACGGAGTAGAGAAAAAAAAAATGCCAATCCAGAAATTAATAATCCATCAATCCGTCTCAAGAGGAATCACAGTACTGAAAGATTTTTCCTACGAAATTGTGACTTTTGGTGTAACAGAAACCTTTATATAGTGAAAATGTTTTTTTTTTTTTTTACCGCCGCGAGCCCCGACGTAATTTTAAACTGCTTCTGGAGAAAAAATTTTCGAATTTTTTAAATTGTTTCGTTGATCCTCGCAATGTTTCAAGCTATTTGTTCTTAAAAGCCTAAAGTGCAAGGTCTTTCGTGTCAATCGACATCTTGTTATCCGTCATAAATGTTACATTTTCACCCTCAAAAGAGTCTTCTTAGTTCTGAATATAATATAATGTGTTTTACAATCAACTATGAGAACACTTGAGGAAGTTTCATATTCAGCGTTTTCGCCGAGAAACACGATTTTTCAGCCATCATTAAATAAAAAAAAATGGACCTACCTCCAAAACGGATGCTATCAGGTCGAACTTTTTTACAATTTGCACTAAATCTTGTCATTGTAGTCACGGCTAAGGGGAAAAAATCGACAAAGAAGTTAATAATCCAGAATTCTGTCTCAAGAGGAATGACAGTACTGAAAGATTTTACCAAAGGAAATGTGGTTTTTGGTGTAACAGAAACCTTGATATTGATTTTTTTTACGTCACTAGGCTCGACGTAACTTTAAACTGCTATGGAGTAAAAAAAAAGACAAGAAGATTTTAAAATGTTTCGGTGAACTTCACAATGTTTCAAGCTATTTGTTCTTAAAAACCTAAAACGCCAGCTCTTTTAACATGTCAGTCGAGATCTTGTTATCCTTCTTAAATGTGACATTTTCAACCTCACATGTGTCTTCAAAGTTCTGAATATAATATAATGTGTTTTACAATCAACTTCGAGAACACTTGAGGAAGTTTCATATTCAGGATTTTCGCCGAGAAACACGCTTATTCAGCCATCATTAAATAAAAAAAAAATGGACCTACCTCCAAAACTGATGCTATCAGCCGGTACTATTTCACATTTTGCACTACTTCTTGTCCTTGAAGTCACGGCGAAGGGGAAAAAAGAAAAATCGACAAATCAGAAGTTAATAATCCAGAACTCCGTGTCAAGAGGAACCACAGTATTGAAAGATTTTACCTAAGGAAATGTAGTTTTTGGTGCAACGAAACCTTGATATTGAATTTTTTTTTTTACAGCTACGAGGCTCCACGTAATTTTATACTACTTATGGAGAAAAAAAATCGAAGATTTTAAATTGTTTTGGTGATTTTCGCAAAGTTTCAAGGTATTTGTTCTTGAAACCTAAGGTGCCAGGTCTCTTTACATGTCAGTCGACATCTTGTTCTTCTTCATAAATGTGACTTTTTCACCCTCACAAGTGTCTTCTAAGTTCTGAATATAATATAATGTGTTTTATAATCAACTTTGAGAACACATGAGCAAATTTCATATTCAGCGTTTTCTCCGAGAAATACGCTTATTCAGCCATCATTAGATTAAAAGAGAATGGACCTTCCTCCAAAACGGACTCTATCAGCCGGAACTATTTCACAATTTGCACTACTTCTTGTCCTTCAAGTTACGTCGGATGGAAAAAAAAGAAAAATCAACAAATCAGAAGTTAATAATCCAGAATTCCGTCTTAAGAGCAATCACAGTATTGAAAGATTTTACCTAAGGAAATATGGTTTTTGGTGTAAGAGAAACCTTGATATTGTGAAAATATTCGTTTTTTTTTTTTCCTTCATGAGGTTCGACGTAATTCAAAACTGCTTTTTCTGGAGTAAAAAAAAAAAATGTTTTTAAATTGATTACGTGATCCTCACAAGGTTTCAAGCTATTTGATCTTAAAAACCTAAGGTGCCAGCTCTCTTTACGGGTCAGTCGACTTCTTGTTATCCTTCATAAATGTGAAATTTTCACCCTCAAAAGTTTCTTAGGTCTGAATATAATATAATGTGTTTTTCAATCATCTTTGAGAACACATCAGTAAGTTGCATATTCAGCGTTTTCGCCGAGAAATACGCTTATTCAGGCATAATTAGATTAAAAGAGTTTGGAGTTACCTCCAAAACGGATGTTATCAGCCGGAACTACTTCACAATTTGCACTACTTCTTGTCCTTGAAGTCGCGGCTGATGAGGAAAAAAAAATCTACAAATCAGAAGTTAATAATCCAGAACTCCATCTCAAGAAGAATCACAATATTGAAACATTTTACCTAAGAAAATGTGGTTTTTGGTGCAACAGAAACCTTGATATTGTGAAAATGTTTTTTTTTTTTGTTTATCGCCACGAAGCTCGACGTAATTTTAAACTGCTAGAGAAAAAAAAATCGAAGATTTTATATTGTCTCGGTAATCCTCACAAAGTTTCAATGTATTTGTTCTTAAAAACCTGTGCCAGCTCCCTTTACGTGTCATTCGACTTCTTGTTATCCTTCATAAATGTGACATTTTCAACCTCATAAGTGTCTTCTTAGTTCTGAATATAATATAAAGTGTTTTACAATCAACTTTGAGAACACTTGAGGAAGTTTCATATTCAGGGTTTTCGCCGAGAAGTACGCTTATTCAGCAATCATTAAATTTAAAAAATGGACCTACCTCCAGAACTGATGCTTTCAGCCGGAACTATTTCACAATTTGCACCACATCTTGTCCTTGAAATCACGGCGAAGGGAAAAAAAGAAAAATCGACAAATCAGAAGTTAATAATCCAGAACTCCGTCTCAAGAGGAATCACAGTATTGAAAGATTTTACCTAAGGAAATGTGGTTTTTGGTGCAACAGAAACATTGATATTGTGATTTTTTTTTTTTTTTTACCGCCACGAGCCTCGACGTAATTTTAAACTGCTTCTGGAGAAAAAAAAATCGAAGACTTTAAATTGTTTCGGTGATCCTCACAATGTTTCAAGGTATTTATTCTTTAAAACTAAGGTGGCAGGTCTCTTTACGTGACAGTCGACTTCTTGTTATCCTTCATAAATGTGACTTTTTCACCCCCACAATTGTCTTCTACGTTCTGAATATAATGTAATGTTTTTGCTATCAACTTTGAAAACCTTGAGGAAGTTTCATATTCAACATTTTCGTCGTGAAATACGCTTATTCAGCCATCAGTAGATTAAAAGAGAATAGAACTACCTCCAAAACGGATTCTTACAGCCGGAACTATTTTACAGTTTGCACTACTTCTTGTCCTTCAAGTCACGGCGAATGGAAAAAAAAAAAGTCAACAAATCAGAAGTTAATAACCCAGAATTCCGTCTCAAGAGCAATCATAGTATTGAAAGGTTTTACCTAAGGAAATGTGGATTTTGGTGTAACAGAAACCTTGATATTGTGAAAATATTTTTTTTTTTTTTTTTTTACCTCCACGAGGCTCGACGTAATTCTAAACTGCATTATCTGGAGTAAAAAAAAAAAAATAGAGGTTTTTAAATTGTTTAGGTGATCCTCAAAATGTTTCAAGCAATTTGTTCTTAAAAACATAAGGAGCCAGCTCTCTTTATGGGTCAGTCGACTTCTTGTTATTCTTCATAAATGTGACATTTTCTCCCTCAAAAGCTTCTTAGTTCTCAGTATAATATAATGTGTTTTTCAATCATCTTTGAGAACACATGAGTAAGTTGCATATTCAGCGTTTTCGCCGAGAAATACGCTAATTCAGGCATAATTAGATTAAAAGAGTTTCGACTTACCTCCGAAAAGGGTGTTATCAGCCGGAACTATTTCACAATTTGCACTACTTCTTGTCCTTGAAGTCACGGCGAATGGGAAAAAAAATCTAAAAATCAGAAGTTAATAATGCAGAACTCCGTCTCAAGAAGAATCACAGCATTGAAAGATTTTACCTAAGAAAATGTGGTTTTTGGTGCAACAGAAACCTTGATATTGTGATTTTTTTTTTTTTTTTTATCGCCACGAGGCACGACATAATTTTAAACTGCTGGAAAAAAAAAAAATCGAAGATTTTATACTGTCTCGGTGATCCTCACCAAGTTTCAATCTATTTGTCCTTAAAAACCTATGGTGCCTGCTCTCTTTACGTGTCAGTCGACTTCTTGTTACCCTTCATAAATGTGACATTTTCACCCTCACAAGTGTTTTCTTAGTTCTGAATATAATATAATGTGTTTTATAATCAACTTTGAGAAAACTTCAGGAAGTTTCATATTCAGTGTTTTCGCCGAGAAATACGCTTATTCAGCAATCATTAGATTAAAAAAGAATGGACCTACCACCAAACCGGATGCTATCAGCCGGGACTATTTCACAATTTGCACTACGTCTTATCCTTGAAGTCACAGCGAAGGGGAAAAAAAAAAATCGACAAATTAGAAGTTAATAGTCCAGAACTGTTTCAAGAGGAATCATAGTATTGAAAGATTTTACCTAAGGAAATGTGGTTTTTGGTGCAACATAAACCAAGATATTGAGTTGTTTTTTTTTTACAGCCACGAGGCTCGACGTAATTTTAAACTGCTGGAGAAAAAAAAAATCGAAGATTTTAAATAGTTTGGGTGATCCTCACAAAGTTTTAAGGTATTTGTTCTTTAAAACTAAGGTGCCAGCTCTCTTTACGTGTCAGTTGTCTTCTTGTTATCCTTCATAAATGTGACTTTTTCACCCTCACAAGTGTCTTCTAAGTTCTGAATATAATATAATGTGATTTACAATAAACTGAGAATACTTGAGGAAGTTTCATATTCATCGTTTTCGCCGGGAAATACGATTATTCAGCCATTATTAGATTAAAAGAGAATGGACCTAACTCCAAAACGGATTCTATCAGCCGGAACTATTTCAAAATTTGCAATTCTTGTCCTTCAAGTCACGGCGAATGGAAAGAAAGAAATATAAACAAATTAGAAGTTATTAATCCAGAATTCCGTCTCAAGAGCAATCACAGTATTGAAAGGTTTTACATTAGGAAATGTGGTTTTTGGTGTAACAGAAACCTTGAGAATGTGGAAATGTTTTTTTTTTTTTTACCGCCAAGAGGCTCGATGTAAATTTAAACTGCTTCTTTTGGAGTAAAAAAAAAAATGAGGTTTCTAAATTGTTTGGGTGATCCTCATAATGTTTCAAGCTATTTGTTCTTAAAAACCTAAGGTGCCAGCTGTCTTAATGGGTCAGTCGACTTCTTGTTATCCTTCATATATGAGACATTTTCACCCTCAATAGTTTCTTAGTTTTGAATCTAATATAATGTGTTTTTCAGTCATCTTTGAGAACTCATGAGCAAGTTGCATATTCAGCTTTTTCGACGAGAAATACGCTTATTCAGCCATCATTAGATTAAAAGAGAATGGGCCTACATTCAAAACGGATGCTATCAGCCTGAACTATTTCACAATTTGTACTAGTTTTTGTCTTTGAAGTTACAGAGTGGAGAAAAAATATTGACAAATCAGAAATTAATAATCCATCATTCAGTCCCAAGAGGAATCACAGTATTGAAAGATTTCTCCTACGGAATTGTGATTTTTGGTGTAACAGAAACATTTATATTGTGATTTTTTTTTTTTTTTTACCGCCACGAGGCTCGACGTAATTTTAAACTGCTTCTGGAGAAAGAAATTTCGAATTTTTTAAATTGTTTCGTTGATCCTCACAATGTTTCAAGCAATTTGTTCTTAAAAGCCTAAAGTGCAAGGTCTTTCGTGTCAATTGACATCTTGTTATCCATCACAAATGTGACATTTTCACCCTCAAAAGAGTCTTCTTAGTTCTGAATATAATATAATGAGTTTTACAATCAACTATGAGAAAACTTGAGGAAGATTCATATTCAGCGTTTTCGCCGACAAATACGCTTATTCAGCCATCATTAGATTAAAGGAGAATGGGCCTACCTCCAGAACGGATGCTATCAGCCCGAACTATTTTACAATTTGTACTAAATCTTGTCATTGAAGCCACGGCTAAGGGGAAATAAAATCGACAAAGAAGTTAATAATCCAGTATTCCGCGTCAAGATGAATGAGAGTACTGAAAGATTTTAACAAAGGAAATGTGGTTTTTGGTGTAACAGAAACCTTGATATTGATTTTTTTTTTTTTTACGCCACTAGGCTCGACGTTACTTTAAACTGCTGATGGAGTAAAAAAAAAAAAAAAAACGAAAATCTTAAAATGTTTCGGTGAACCTCGCAATGTTTCAAGCTAATTGTTCTTAAAAACCTAAAATGAAAGCTCTTTTAACATGTCAGTCGAAATCTTGTCATCCTTCTTAAATGTGATATTTTCATTTCACAAGTGTCTTATTAATCATGAATATAATATAATGTGTTTTACAATCAACTTTGAGAACACTTGAGGAAGTTTCATATTCAGGGTTTTCGCCGAGAAATACGCTTATTCAGCCATCATTAAATAAAAAAAAAAAAAATGGACCTACCTCCAAAACTGATGCTATCAGCCGGTACTATTTCACAATTTGCACTACTTCTTGTCCTTGAAGTCACGGTGAAGGGAAAAAAAGAAAAATCGACAAATCAGAAGTTAATAATCCAAAACTCCGTCTCAAGAGGAATCACAGTATTGAAAGATTTTATCTAAGGAAATGTGGTTTTTCGTGCAACAGAAACCTTGATATTGTAATTTTTGTTTTTTACAGCTACGAGGCTCCACGTAATTTTAAACTACTGGTGAAAAAAAATCGAAGATTATAAATTGTTTCGGTGAATTTCACAAAGTTTCAAGGTATTTGTTCTTTAAACCTTAGGTGCCAGGTCTCTTTACATGTCTGTCGACTTCTTGTTATCCTTCATAAATGTGACTTTTTTACCCTGACAAGTGTCTTCTAAGTTCTGAATATAATATAATGTGTTTTATAATCAACTTTGAGGACACTTGAGGAAGATTCATATTCAGCGTTTTCTCCGAGAAATACGCTTATTCAGCCATCATTAGATTAAAAGAGAATGGACCTACCTCCAAAACGGATTCTATCAGCCTTTACTATTTCACAATTTGCACTACTTCTTGTCATTCAAGTCACGGCGGATGGAAAAAAAAAAGAAGAAAAATCAACAAATTAGAAGTTAATAATCTAGAATTCCGTCTCAAGAACAATCACAGTATTGAAAGGTTTTACCTAAGGAAATGTGGTTTTTGGTGTAACAGAAACCTTGATATTGTGAAAATATTCGTTTTTTTTTTTTTTTTTACCTTCACGAGGCTCGATGTAATTCAAAACTGCTTTTTCTGGAGGAAAAAAAAAAATGTTTTTAAATTGTTTAGGTGATCCTCACAATGTTTCAAGCTATTTGTTCTTAAAAACCTAATGTGCCATCTCTCTTTACGGGTCAGTCGACTTCTTGTTATCCTTCATAAATGTGACATTTTCACCCTCAAAAGTTTCTTAGTTCTGAATATAATATAATTTGTTGTTCAATCATCTTTGAGAACACATGAGTATGTTGCATATTCAGCGTTTTCGCCGAGAAATACGCTTATTCAGGCAGGAAGAGATTAAAAAAGTTTGCACTTACCTCCAAAACGGATGTTATCAGCCGGAACTACTTCACAATTTGCACTACATCTTCTCCATGAAGTCACGGCTAATGAGGAAAAAAAAAATCGAAAAATCAGAAGTTAATAATCCAGAACTCCATCTCAAGAAGAATCACAATATTTAAAGATTTTACCTAAGAAAATGTGGTTTTTGATGCAACAGAAACCTTGATACTATGAAAATAATATATATATCGCCGCGAGGCCCGACGTAATTTTAAACAGCAAGAAAAAAAATCGAATATATTATATTGTCTCGGTAATCCTCACAAAGTTTCAATGTATTTGTTCTTAAAAACCTGTGCCAGCTCTCTTTACGTGTCAGTGAACTTCTTGTTATCCTTCATAAATGTGACATTTTCAACCTCACAAGTGTCTTCTTAGTTCTAAATATAATATAAAGCGTTTTACAATCAACTTTGAGAACACTTGAGGAAGTTTCATATTCAGGCTTTTCGCCGAGAAATACGTTTATTCAGCCATCATTAAATTAAAAAAAAATGGACCTACCTCCAAAACTGATGCTATCAGCCGGTACTATTTCACAATTTGCACTACTTCTTGTCCTTGAAGTCACGGCGAAGGGAAAAAAAAAGAAAAATCGACAAATCAGAAGTTAATAATCCAGAACTCCGTCTCAAGAGGAATCACAGTATTGAAAGATTTTACCTAAGGATAAGATGTTTTTGGTGGAACAGAAACCTTGATATTGTATTTTTTTTTTTTTTTTACAGCTACGAGGCTCGACGTAATTTTAAACTACTTCTGCAGAAAAAAAAAATCGATGATTTTAAATTGTTTCGGTGATCCTCACAAAGTTTCAAGGTATTTGTTCTTTAAACCTAAGGTGCCAGGTCTCTTTACATGTCAGTCGACTTCTTGTTATCCTTCATAAATGTGACTTTTTCACCCTCACAAGTGTCTTCTAAGTTCTGAATATAATATAATGTGTTTTATAATCAACTTTGAGAACACTTGAGGAAGTTTCGTACTCAGCGTTATCTCCGAGAAGTACGATTATTCAGCCATCATTAGATTAAAAGAGAATGGACCTACCTCCAAAACGGATTCTATCACCCGGAACTATTTCACAATTTGCACTACTTCTTGTCCTTCAAGTCACGGCGGATGGAAAAAAAAAAAATCAACAAATCAGAAGTTAATAATCCAGAACTCCGTCTCAAGAGGAATCACCGTCTTGAAAGATTTTACCTAAGGAAATGTGGTTTTTGGTGCAACAAAAACATTGATATTGTGATTTTTTTTTTTTTTACAGCCACGAGGCTCTACGTAATTTTAAACTTCTTCAGGAGACAAAAAATCAAAGATTTTAAATTGTTTCGGTGATCCTCACAAAGTTTCAAGGTATTTGTTCTTTAAACCTAAGGTGCCAGCTCTCTTTATGTGTAAGTCGACTTCTTGTTATCCTTCATAAATGTGACACTTTCACCCTCACAAGTGTCTTATAAGTTCTGAAAATAATATAATGTGTTTTACAATCAACTTTGAGAACACTTGAGGAAGTTTCATATTCAACGTTTTCGCCGAGAAATACGCTTATTCAGCCATCTGTAGATTAAGAGAGAATAGAACTACCTCCAAAACGGATTCTTACAGCCGGAACTATTTTACAATTTCCACTACTTCTCCTTCAAGTCACGACGAATGGGAAAAAAGAAAAATCAACAAATCAGAAGTTAATAATCCAGAATTCCGTCTCAAGAGCAATCATCGTAATGAAAGGTTTTACCTAATCAAATGTGGTTTTTGGTGTAACAGAAACCTTGATATTGTGAAAATGTTCGTTTTTTTTTTTTTTTTTGTCGCCACGAGGTTCGACGTAATTTTAAACAGCTGCTTCTGGAGTAAAAAAAAAAAAAAAAAAGAATGAGGTTCTTAAATTGTTTAGGTGATCCTCACAATGTTTCAAGCTATTTATTCTTAAAAACCTAAGGCGCCAGTTCCCTTTACGGTTCAGTCGACTTCTTGTTATCCTTCACAAAAGTGACATTTTCACCCTCAAAAGTTTCTTAGTTCTGAATATAATACAATGTGCTTTTCAATCATTGAGAACACATGAGTAAGTTTCATATTCAGCGTTTTCGCTGAGAAATACGCTTATTCAGCCATCATTAGATTAAGAGATTGGATTTACCTCCAAAACGGATGTTATCAACCGGAACTATTTCACAATTTGCACTACTTCTTGACCTTGAAGTCACGGCTAAGTGGGGAAAAAAATCGACAATTCAGAAGTTAATAATCCACAATTCCGTCTCAAGAGGAATAACAGTATTGAAAGATTTTACCTAAGAAAATGTGGGTTTTGGTGCAACAAAAACCTTCATATTTTCAAAATGTTCGTTTTTTTTTTTTTTTTACCGCCACGAGGCCCGACGTAATTTTAAACTGCTTCTGGAGAAAAAAAAAATCGAAGATTTAAATTGTTTCGGTGAATCTCAAAAAGTTTCAATCTATTTGTTCTTAAAAACCTGTGCCAGCTCTCTTTACGTGTTTGTCGACTTCTTGTTATCCTTGATAAAGGTGACATTTTCACCCTCACAAGTGTCTTCTTTGTTCGGAATATAATATAATGTGTTTTACAATTAGCTTTGAGAACACTTGAGGAAGTTTCATATTCAGCGTTTTCGCCGAGAAATACGCTTATTCAGCCATCATTAGATTAAAAGAGAATGAACCCACCTCCAAAACGGATGATATCAGCCCGAACTATTTTACAATTTGCACTAAATCTTGTCATTGAAGTCACGCATAGGGGGAAAAAAATCGACAAAGAAGTTAATAATCCAGAATTCCGTCTCAAGAGGAATGACAGTACTGAAAGATTTTACCAAAGGAAATGTGGTTTTTGGTGTAACAGAAACCTTCATATTGATTTTTTTTTTCCGCCACTAGGTCGACGTAACTTTAAACTGCAGATGGAGTAAAAAAAAAAAAAAACAAGATTTTACAATGTTTCGTTGAACCTCACTGTGTTTCAAGCTATTTGTTCTTAAAAACATAAAATGCCAGCTCTTATAACATGTCAGTCGAGATCTTTTTATCCTTCTTAAATGTGACATTTTCAACCTCAAAAGTGTCTTCTAAGTTCTGAATATAATATAATGAGTTTTACAATCAACTTTGAGAACGCTTGAGGAAGTTTCATATTCAGGGTGTTCGCCGAGAAATACGCTTATTCAGCCATCATTAAATAAAAAAAAAAAATTGATCTACCTCCAAAACTGATGCTATCACCCTTTACTATTTCACAATTTGCACTACTTCTTGTCCTTGAAGTCACGGCGAAGGGAAAAAAAGAAAAATCGACAAATCAGAAGTTAATAATCCAGAATTCCGTCTCAAGAAGAATCACAGTATTGAAAGATTTTACCTAAGGAAATGTGGTTTTTGGTGCAACAGAAACCTTCATATTGTAATTTTTGTTTTTTACAGCTACGAGGCCCCACGTAATTTTAAACTACCGGAGAAAAAAAATCTAAGATTTTAAATTGTTTCGGTGATTTTCACAATGTTTCAAGGTATTTGTTCTTTAAAAATAAGGTGCCAGGTCTCTTTACATGTCAGTCGACTTCTTGTTATCCTTCATAAATGTGACTTTTTCACCCTCACAAGTGTCTTCAAAGTTCTGAAAATATTATAATGTGTTTTATAATCAACTTTGAGAACACTTGAGGAAGTTTCATATTCAGCGTTTTCTCTGAGAAATACGCTTATTCAGCCATCATTAGATTAAAAGAGAATGGACCTACCTCCAAAACGGATTCTATCAGCCGGAACTATTTCACAATTTGCACTACTTCTTGTCCTTCAAGTCACGGCGGATGGAAAAAAAGAAAAATCAACAAATCAGAAGTTAATAATAAAGAAATCCGTCTCAAGAGCAATCACAGTATTGAAAGGTTTTACTTAAGGAAATGTGGTTTTAGGTGTAACAGAAACCTTGATATTGTGAAAATATTCGTTTTTTTTTTT
>JAGKTI010007004.1:0-14736 GCA_018397915.1 Birgus latro
ACAACACAACAATTACACTCACAAGCACTTCTCACCCTACATACAGTCTCCACCAGACAGCCTAAGCCACTGGGTAGAGATACATGGCTTGTATTGTCCCTGCTTCAGTAGGGATAGGCTGGTCCTGCAGTGGATCTCAACGGCTGATGATGATGACGACGACGACGATATATACTGGAGTGGAAGTGGGGTGGTGGCGAGGAGATATACTTGGCTGGCAGGCATGGGGCTGGAGAAGGGGTGTGCGGGGCGAAGTCTGAGTCATGGGGACTTTTACTTGATAATGTAAATCATGAGGAAAGGAAAAATATGATGTTTGGGGTGGCAAGTCGGGTGGGGGGGATAATCGGGATGTCGTAGGTGAGCGCTGTGTGAATAATGATGAAGGAAGGGTGGTGGTGGGCAGTGGGGATGTTGGGGATGCATGGAGAGATCATTATAGCCGGTTGTTGGGTGGGGGATTTGGCTGGGACAGGGAAGGTTTGGAGCCGGCGGATCCAGTGCTTGGCCTCTGGTCTTTGATTGGTGCTGCTGCTGTGAGTGTGGCAGTGGGCGGGGTGTGGGTGGGGAGGGCGGCGGTTGTGTCTGAGTTGGCTGCCGAAATGTTGGGGTCCTCGAGAGATATTGGGGTGAGGTTGGTCACTGACCTGATAAATATGATTATGTGTGAGTGTGTTGTCCTGGATGATTGGCTGAGGAGTGTGTGGATGTATACAGGGGGAGGGGTGATGCCCTGGAGAGAGGAAATTGTAGAGGTGTAGAGCTCTTGGATCGGATGATGAAAGTGGTGGAGAGAGTTCTGGAAGGTGTGGTTGGGGAAGGAGTGAGTACTGATGAGATGCAGTTTGGGTTTATGACGGGCAGGGGGGCCGCTGGTGCCATGTTCGTTGTTCGACAGCTTCGGGAAAGGAATATTGGAAGGAAAAGGGAACTGTATTTTGTTTCTGTGGATTTGGAAAAGGCCTTTGACAGAGTCCCTGGAGAGGTGATGAAGTGGACGGTGGGAGGGCTTGGGTTGGAGGAGTGGTTGGTTGGGGTGGTTGTGGCCGTGTGTGTAGGTGCTCGCACCCAGGTGGGAGTGAATGGAGATTTGAATTACGAGTTTCCCGTGAATGTTGTTGAGTCCCTTGTTGCTTATCATGGTTCTTGAAGCCCTCTCACGTGACTTCAGAGATTGACTCCAACGGGAGATGTTGTATGCTGATGATTTGGTGTTGATCACAGAGAATAAGCAGAGATAAGATTTAGGGAGTGGAGAGATGGTATGGGGCATAAGGGCTTATGGGTAAATGCAGATGAAACATAAGTGATGATATCTGTGGTTGGTGTCAGTACAGTCAAAGAAGAGGGAGAGTGGCCATGTGCAATTTGCCACAAAGGTGTGGGAAGTAATTCCATCTTGTGCAGTGTTTGTGATAAATCGGTGCACAAAAGATGTAGTGGTATTAGATGTAGACTACGGGATAATGCTGATTTTATGTGTGCGGCGTGTCGGGGAGAGCAGGTGGAGACTGTTAGGCATGAAAAAATTTGAACTTACTGGTGAGTCTCTTGAGTGTGTGGAAGAGTTTTGTTATTTCAGAGACATGTTATGTGCCGGAGGTGGGGCTGGAGCTAGCTCGGTTGCTAGGGTGAGAAGTGGTCAGAAGGAGTTCAGGGAGCTGTTGCCTCTCCTGACATTGAGAGGCAATGTTCTTGGTTGGGTAGAAAATTGGCCCTCTGGACGAAAGCAAAGAGTTGTAATTAACCCTCCGAGTCCCGACCAGTTTTTTAACCAGCCTACCCCCAGATCCCGACCGATTTTCGACTTTTTGTTTTTTGGCTGAAACCTTCGCTTTTGGTGAGAAACATCGAAAATTCATAGTGAAATCGCGATCCTGAGGTAAAAAAATGTTGATACAGGTGTCACTCAACCTTACGTTTTCCTTCTTTTTCAGGGTACCTGGCTAAGAAAACGAACTATGGAAGGGTTGACTAATTCAAGCCACTTTAAATTACGTATTTATTTCATTTATTTGGTACGAATTTATGTGTAGTAAAAGTCTATAATGGTTTTCAAACAATAATATAGGCGTTTATAAGCATTGTTCACTGACCCAAAACCCCTGTATATGGCACCTTCCTTTATGACATTACCACCTCATCACTTCTGTTTGTTTCTACCTCTAGCTTCTTTATTTCTTCGTCCACCACCTCAGGAATCACTTTCACCGTGAATTTCATCATTAGAGAGACTGTGGGGGCTAGGTTGCTGCTAACAGGTGAATTGCCCAGTGGGGGGGAGGGGGGGAAGGGGGGATTAGGAGGGGCCAGGCAGTATTCCTGCTTGACAGCAGGTAGAGGAAGGTCTCCCACATATGCCTACCAAAAATCACCCACGAATGTTAAAAAAATGTGCACACAATGGGCCTTGCAATTGCGTGACGTACGATGTATGTCATTGGGTCTGTCCGCGGAAAAAAGTAGCGACGTACACCGTACGTCGATGGGACTCGGAGGGTTAATGGAAAAGAGTCAGACTGGATAAACGTTACAAGTGGAGTGCCACAGGGTTCCGTGTTAGGTCCTATTCTTTTCTTAATATATGTAAATGATATTGACGAAGGATTGTGTTGTAAGACTTCAAAATTTGCTGATGATACTAAAATAGGTAACAGAGCAGATACAGTACTGCAAAGGCAAGCAATTCAAAGAGATCTTGATCAGCTGTTTAACTGGGCCCAAGCTTGGCAAGTGGATTTTAATATCAATAAATGCAAAATGCTAAACATTGGCAGTAAAACTGTAAGAGCTAGTTATAGCATGAATAATGTCCAACTTGATAGGGTAAACCACGAAAAAGACTTAGGAGTTATAATAACACGATTTGGAACCAAGCAAACAATGTACAGAAGCAGTGAAAAAGGCCAACAAATTGATTGGATTCATAGGCAGAGCATTTGAATATAAGGCCGATAATATCATCCTCACTTTGTATAATTCCTTAGTATGCCCACACTTGGAGTACTGCATTCAGTTTTGGTCACCGTATTATAAAAAGGATATGGAAAAGCTTGAAAGAGTGCAGTGATGGATGACAAAAATTATACCTAGATTGAGAAATAAACCGTACGAGGAACGTTTAGAAGCCTTGAATCTCTGTACCTTAACTAAACGGAGGATACGAGGAGATTTAATTCAAGTATTCAAACTATTCAAAGGACAAGATAACATGACTGTCAGTAAATACTTCACAGTTGATCACTCGAATTATACTAGAGGGAATGGGCATAAAATAATTGGCAAACGATTCCAGTCACATGAAGCTAAGCATTTCTTCTTCAATAGAACTGTAAATATATGGAATAAATTGCCCTCCAATGTAGTAAATTGTAATACAGTACTAACCTTTAAAGGTCGCCTGGACTAATATTTATCGTCTAACCCCCAGCTTACTATGTTTACTCCTGAATAAAACACTTGTATAAATTTTTATTTCATTCTATTCTTTTAGAGCCTGGATCAGTTTACTAAATGCAAATATATGCATGGTGATAATATTTTAAGTTTCTTCCTGCAGAGTCCAACTGAGACCACGGGATCACTATATTTACGTGTATCTGTAACTTTTGAATTCCTGCAGAGTCCAGCTGAGACCACGAGATTATTAGCTATATTCACGTGTATCTGTTTCTTTTGAATTCTCGCAGAGTCGAACTGAGACCACGGGATTACTGTATTCATGTTATGTCTGCAGAGTCATATCATCCGCAGATTCCCCGTTAACTCAGTGTACCTGTACATAGTGTCATGCGTTATTTATTTATTCTATTTTTCATTGTACTTTACTACTTTCTCTTTCAGGCTATTCATACTGGTAGCTTATAGATAATGTGTTATATAATGTAGCTTTTCCTTTTCAGTCTTTCCTATGAAATTCCCATGTCAGTTATTCCATGCTGCATGGTGGTCTTTCTCACTTTTTCTTGCCAGTTTAAACTGGAGGGTTTGGAGGTGGGGGGAGCCTTCTTGTTTCACTATCCTTATCCTACAGCACGTAGAGTTAGATCTTATAGTCATAGTCTACTCTGTAACAAACAGCCTCGAAAGGACCATAAGGTCTGTAGCTGTTTGCTTTCCTATGTACTCCTATGTACTTGCTAAGGGGTCTTTGTATGCAGCATGTGTTAGGAGTGTGATGTTGTATGGTAGTGAGACCTGGGCAGTAAAGGAAGAGGATATTCGCAGGCTCAAACGCACAGGAATGACAATGATAAGGTGGATGTGCAGTGCGTCCCTGCGTGCAAGGCCTGGGGGGGCTGGGTTTACGATTGAAGAGTTGAGAGGTAGGATGGGGCTGGAGTGTATTGGTGTTGTGATGAGGAGAGGTAGAATGAGATGGTTTGGGCATGTTAACCCTTTTGCACGCAGATAAGTTTCAAAAGTTTTTTGTTCTATGACACATCGCTCCTCGCCCCCCCCCCCCCCCCCCCCCGCCGCCCTCCGCGTGCTCTAAAATCGTGTATTCTCGACTTATTTTCACCACCCAAACTTATTTATTTTGCCACATAACCTACATATTCCTATTCGTCGATGTTTGTTCTACACGATAAGCAAGAAAAACCACAAAAAAAACACACTATACGTACATTAGGGTGCTGTGAATAAACATTTGGGAACATTCATCTCACTTCCCAAGATCATAACTTCAGTGTTTACTAGCCTATCTCTACATTTTATACATCAATAGAAAGGGAATTTTATTAGCTTTCGAATGGGACAGTTCCCATTCTGATAGGAGATATGGTTTTCGAGTAATAAGCGAAAAAGTAACATCAATTTCTGACACACAACAGATTTTTTATTCGGGGAGCTCTAGCAAAGAACTTTTCTCGGCAGTGTTATGTTTTTATTTAATCATCTTATGCAGAATTTTATGGGCTTTCATTTGAGCCCGAATGGTTCTCCTATGCCTAATAGTTTTCGATAAAAATGCAAAGTACTACGGTGTACCCGGTGTACCCACCCGTGCACTGAGCCGCCGTCAGACGCGCTCACGTATGTTATTTTCTCATAGCACGCGAACAACTTTTTACTTGCTAGTTTTTTTCCCGGTTTTATTCCAACAACTATTATGAAAATTTTTGTTTTTTTCATCTCAGAAACCATACAAGAATACTAAATCAGTTGCTATCTGGTAAAACTGAAGCTGTACTTATTTCCCTGTATTTATGTAAAAAGACAGCTATATATGTAGGTGTAAATATAGTGACATAAATATGGGTAAATAAATAAATGAATAAAGAAAATCACTTACTTCTCCAGTGGCGATGCTTTTCCTGCAGGACCAGCTGGGTTTGGAGGTGAGGAGTTATGTTTTGTGTGTGTGTGTGTGTGTGTGTGTGTGTGTGTGTGTGTGTGTGTGTGTGTGCTCCACTAGTGAAGGTCTCACTCGGCATGTAACCGCTCGAAACAGTTGCCCATGCAAAGCGACACATCACATACAGGACACATGTTCCTTGTGTCCTTCCTCACCCCCAGCCTGAAGCACAAGGTACACCTGAGCCTCTTCCTGTGGGGGATCCTCGCCCGGTGGTGGCCCAGGGTGCGATCCAACCTTACTTCATCGTCTATCGCTCGGCGATGCTTGCTTGGATGCCCTCGTGCTCCTCCTTGGTCCTGTCTTCTGGGAGTGGCAGCTGCAGGCCCAGGCACGGGTCCTCCGGACGGACCAGCAACTGGAGGTGGTGGCGGTGCTGGCATCCCTGACGGCCCTGCTGCAGGCAGTGCTGGTACTGGTGCAGGCACCTGTGGTGGTCCTCCTGCAGGCGGTGCTGGTGCTGGTGCTGGCACTGGTGGTGGTACTCTTGCAGTTGGTGCTGGTGCTGGTAGTGGCAGGACCAATCCTGGTGCTGGTGCCTGTGCCTGCTGGGTGCCAGGTCCTGGTAGTGCTGGCCATCGGGTTGGAAGGTCTGGGGCGTGGTGGATTACATGTCTAGGCGCAGGCCAGTCCTCTTCATGGAAATGCAAAAGATCGTAGATGATCTGCTCGACAAATTCAAGGAGAGTTACTGTCGCACATTTGTACTTTTTTACAAAGCGAACACATTGAAGAGTGTCGTGTAGACGAAGTTGAAGGTGATCTTCTCTGTCCACTTGACAGTTTGCCGTTGGATGTGGTAGTACTGGACCATCTGGTTGAAATGGTCCACCCCACCCGTGTATCTGTTGTACTCCTCCAACGACGGGCTTCTGGACTACCTTCTCCACAAAGGTTATCCGCCCTTTATTACCCCGCACCTTCCCTCGAATCCTCTTTGGAATGGTGTCGGGGCTGTGGAAGGTGGACACCATACTCACAATCTGTTTGTCCCTCCACAGCAGGACGAACACGTTGTCCTTGTGCCTGTACACCATGCCCCCCTCAGGCAGGCTCTTATCCCTGGCAATGGTCTGCAGCTGGCATGGTGCTCCTCTATGCAGCCATACGGTCCCACACACGTAAAAGCCTGCTGTGAAGAGGCGTTCACACAGGGCTACTGTAGTAATTGTCCATGAATAACTTGTAGCCCTGGGCCTTCCACAGTTCCACAAGGCCTAACACGGTGTTCTTGAGGGTCCGCTGCACCCCCGTGTAGACCTCGAAGTTCCAGATGTAGCCCGAGGTTGCCTCAGCCAACATGTAAAGTTTTATGGCGTACTTGGTTGGCTTCTGGGGCTTGTACACCCGGAAGGAGAGCCGTCCCTTCCACCCCAGAGAGCTCTCATCCAGGCTGAGACGCTCCTCGGGTTGGTACATCGACTGGAACTACTGGAGGAGGTATTCAAAGACCATGTGGATGCAGATGAGCCAATCTTGGCTGTCTCGGGGTATGGCGAGCGAGTTGAAGCAGTGGAAGTGCTTCAGGATGGCATTGAAGCGCCTTCCTCTCATCACTTGCCTGAACCTTGGGAAGTCGTGCAGCTTGTTGCTCCTTCAGTGGTGCCTGATGGTCGGCATGTGCACGACTCCCATGAAGAGGTATAACCCCAGGAACTTGGCCATCTCCACTTCATTACAGGTGAACCATGCATCCAGCTGAGTCCCCAGGAATGTGGTGTACCAGTTGGTTTTCACGGTGAGATATGACAACTCACGCGTGAAGAAGAGCTGGAAAAACTGCAGTGGAGTTGTTGGGATATCCACCTTGATCCCTGAGAAGCCAATGAACGGCCCGTGGTTCGGTGTGAACGGGCCACTGCTCCACCCAATATCCTGGACTTCAGTGGCGGTGGTGGCAGAGGCAGTGGGTCGGCATTCCGACACCATTCAGCCTGCCCTCCGACCCCTTGGACGTCCCCCGTGTCCAGGCAGTGGACCACGATGCTCTCGTCTAGGAGGGGACGGCTCAGACAAGGACGAGGACGAGACAGAGGGCTCTGGGGACACCATTCTCCTTTGCCTGGCCAGCAAGGATGTCACCGTTGCATCCTGAAGAAAGAAGCAGGTGGAGGGGCCATGCTCCCATACGATGGCCCAGCTTCCGGTGACACTGGCTCGGCCAAGGGGGCAGAGGGGCCTGGAAATGGAGAGGCAGCGAAGACAGCGGTGGGACCGGGAGGTCCTAGAGGTGGGGAGGGTGCAGCAGTGATGCCAGCCACTGGTGGTAGTGATGCCTCCTGTGGTGGAAGGTCACGGGGCAGCTCCACTTCCTGGTGGGACGGTGTCAAGCCCTCCTCCTCCACCCCAGAGTGGTCGCTCTCACTGTCACTCTCCAATTGGATCCTCTCGAGGAGTATGTCCACTCTTCAGGTGCCAACCCGTGTTGCATCTTTGCTTGGCAAAAGATTTTCTTCGTTGCAAGCCAACTGGAGAATGATATGCTGTGCCTAGGGATGTGAGCTGAAAGAAAGCAATCAAGATATTGAATCCACAGCCAGCCAATAACTTTCATCAACACTAGCACAGCGCAAGGAATCATGATATATGTGTATGACCTTGAAAAACATCATCTGCTACACCTGACTTACCGCTGAGGTTGGGGCCACCTACGTGACATACGTGCCACGTGCGTAAAAAAATAAAATAAATAAACAATGCAGCGTGTCCTCATAAGGGAAATCACGTGTCGTACACCTGACTTAGCGCGAAGGTAACGAAATGCTACGTGACATACGGGCCACGTGCATGAACCTAAGTGGTGAAGTGTTTCTCATACACTGATAAATTTGGTAATGTCTCATGAAAAAAACACACACACACACACACACACGTAAACAGTGCAGCGTGTTCTCGTAAGGGAAATCACGTGTCGTACACCTGACTTAGTGCGAAGGTAACGAAATGCTACGTGACATACGGGCCACGTACATGAACCTCAGTGGTGACGTATTTCTCATAAGCTGATAAATTTGGTAATGTTTCATAGAAGAAAAAACGTAAACAACACGAAAACAGTGCACCGCGGCCTCTTTACAAATTCGTAGGTGCTAGACAAGTAGCGCTACCATCACGCTAACTCATACACAGGACATGACATTTCCCTTACGAAAACACACAGCACTGTTTATTTGATTTTCTTTTCACATGAGAAAACAACCAAATCAATCACTTTATGAGAAACACAAAGCACTTCACCACAAAAGTACATGCACGTGGTCCGTAAGTCTGGTGCCATTTCCAGCTTACTCAGGTGTATGACACATGACTTCCCTGACGAGAACACGCTGCACTGTTTACGTATTTTTATTTGTATTTTTCCCTCATGAGAAATAACCAAATCTATCAGTGTGTGAGAAACACTTCACCACAAAAGTACATGCACGTAGTCTGTATGTCTGGTGGCATTTCTGGCTTACTCAGGTGTACGACACGTGACTTCCCTGACGAGAACACGAACATGCTGCTCTGTTTACGTATTTTTATTTGTATTTTCCCTCATGAGACATAACCCAATCTATCAGTGTGTGAGAAACACTTCACCACAAAAGTACACGCATGTGGTCCGTATGTCACGCGGGATTTCGCTACCTTCACGCTTGCTCAGGTGTACAAGGCGATGTCTCTCCTAGGAGCACGTAGGTCACTTTCACTTTATTTTCACAGTACAGGTAACAAAACCTTTCAGTTTATGAGAAACACAGTATATATCACCACTAAAAGTACATGCAGGTGTTACGTAGTTCACGTTTGATTTCGTTACCTTTGCGCTACACTCAGGTGTTTTGGTGAACGATGTTTTTCTTATGACCACGTGCTTCCCTCTTTCTCTTTCCACATTGCACATTACAAAATCTTTTTTTTTTCTTTTTTTTTTTAGAAATTCAGTATATTTCACCACTAAAACTACATGCAGGTGTTCCATTTCTCACATTGGATTTCACAACCTTTGTGGTAGGTCAGGTGTAAGCAGACGACGTCTTTCTTATGAGCATGTGGTTCACTTTTTCTCTTTCCACATTACAAAATCTACCATTTTTTGAGAAATTCAGTATACTTGCCCACTAAAGTACATGCAGGTGTTATGTGGTTCACATTTGATTTCGCTAGGTCAGGTGTGAGCAGACAACGTCTTTCTTACAAGCACGTGGTTCATTCTTTCTCTTTCCACATAACACATTACAAAATCTATCATTTTTTCAGAGATTAAAGAGTCCCCGAGCTAGACCTTACAATGAGATCATATAGCCCCGCTAGGTAACAGGAGAGCGCTACCCCTCCCGGCACGGCGGTGCTGGGCGCGGCTCAAACTCGCGACCCCCCGGTCCCGAGCTTGATGCTCTACCTCTGAGCCACCGTGCCCCCTAATCATTTTTTCAGAAATACAGTCTATTTCACCACTAAAAGTATATGCAGGTGTTATGTAGTTCACATTTGATTTCGCTACCTTTGCACTACACTCACTTGTTTAGGTGACGATGTTTTTCTTACGAGCATATGGTTCACCCTTTCTCTTTCCACATTACACATTACAAAATCTATCATTTTTTCATAAATACAGTCTATTTCACCACTAAAAGTACATTCAGGTGTTACGTAGTTCACATTTGATTTCGCTACCTTTGCGCTACACTCACGTGTTTAGGTAACGATTTTTTCTTATGAGCACATGCTTCACTCTTTCTCTTTCCACATTACACGTTACGAAATCTATCGCACACTTATAGTTCGGAACAACACTACATGAACGTGCTCTGTAGGTCACCTGTACAATAACTCAGGTATTGCATACGATATTTTCTGACGGGCACGTGTTGCAGCGTTTACGTTGTTCCACACAAGCATACGCTGAACATATCACTATAACAAACTTACTTTATACCACACAAGAAGCATAAGGAATAATGTTATAACAATAAAGTAAAATATCCCTAAACCTCCTCTATTTTCACCCCGTCATGGCAACAGCGTGCCGTGACTGTACGGTGTACGTGACTCATGCCCTGGCCAATATTTTATCACTTACACTTGTTGCTCTGTACTCCTTTTTATTGCACAATAACACTAACACACATATAGCAGCAAAAAACAATGATTTCATATACACCTGGACAATTATTCCGTTCATGACTAAGCCGTGTCATAAGGCGGTTTCCCACCTCCCCCAATATAAAGCTGCTGCACATTTCACCATATCCTTGCTTACTAGCTATTGCACAATATATTCACCTGAATCACTGTTACTTTTTCAATGGCTGAATACTCACATTTGGTGCAGGGCAGAGGAAGGGTTGTTGTAGGGACACGGTGAAAATCTTCATTGGGCCAACAGTTGATAGCCGCCAGGAACGAATCATAAACACCTATTTCCCTAATGCAAACACTAAATCTCACAATATTGCCCAAAAAGTTGAAACAGGCACTATTGGTATGGTGGATGATGGTGCGCACCCGGGACGGGGGAAATAGAGGAGGATTTAAAGGGACAGAGCCACGTGCCACATTCTCCCCTGACAGTCGGTGCAGGTACTAATCAACCTGGCAGTGCTGTCGCCTGTCACGGGGCCAGAGTTGCCAAATCATTACTTTCTACGAGAGTAGGACAACCTATGACGCCTCCAAAAATGATGCCGATCGGCCGAAAACGTTATTTTTGGCATAATTTTTTAGCCCTTCATGATGCGTTTGTCGTCATCATGCATTTACGTGGAAAGACCCATATGACGCCTAACGCATCATCGTGCATGAAAGGGTTAAGAGGATGGGGGATAATAATTGGGTGCAGAAGGTGAGGAGTGTTAATACTTGGGGAGGGGTTGTGAGGAGTAGACCGAGAAAGACATGGGACGAGATCATTAAGTGTGACCTCAGGGTTATGGGACTGAACAGGGAGGCTGCCATAGATCGAGCAGCATGGAGAGCCGCCATTAGGTGACCAAGGCCGACGCATGCAAGCTTGTTGGAGCCTTCAAAAACGAAACGACACGAAATGATATTATGCATATATGGAGCCTCTGTGGCACAGTGGCAGAGTGTGCATCTCGCACACTGGTGGGTGCGGGTTCGCCTCCCAACATAGTTGTATAAACTTTGGGAAGCGTTCACCAAGTCACTGACCACTTTGGCAGACACAAGGGGTGCCGTGTTTGAACCAGTGTCGCATTCTAGTATGCTTGCACCCAGTCGGCTTAAGTCTGGCTCATTACACTTGGTTCACAGACTACACACACATCCAAAACCACTACAACACAACAATTACACTCACAAGAACTTCTCACCCTACATACAGTCTCTACCAGACAGCCTAAGCCACTGGATAGAGATACATGGCTGTACTGTCCCTGCATCGGTAGGGATAGGCGGTCCCGTAGTGAACGACAACGGCTGATGACAGTGACGATATACATATACTGTGTATATATATATATATATATGCGTGTAAATATATATATGTATATATATGAAATACAGACAGGAGCCACAGACAACGCGATAGCCGGAGCCAGCACCCCCAACCCCCCAAGTACAACTGGGGGCCTGCCGCTAACACCGGGCGGCTCCAAACAGGAATGGCACACCTGTACCTTTCCCCAGCGCCCTCTCACTCCCAATCAATGCCCCGGGAAGGTAGCAGTCGTCGTCACCTATAGTCCTTCCAGTTTATGGTGAGTGTTTGGGCATTGGCCTTTCCAGGGGTTCCCCCACGCGCGACACTGCCAAACCCCGCCCAACACACACCACTCTGTCTTATAATTATGTCATCTGTTTACAACTTCTGAATTAATTTGTATATATTTACTTCTCTAATAAGGCTATACAGTGTTATGAATGTATCGTTTTTTTATACTAGCAATGATTTTGTATAAATACAATACTTGGCAGCGTTGCTGTCCGACGTTGCTTTTCTCCGAGCTTGGGGACAGGTGACATGGTCAGGGATGACCGTGCTAATCCAAAGTGAGAGAGAGAGAGGGGGGGGGCTTCTCAAATCCGAATAATTCATCATACTGTACAGGCTTACAAAATGTATAGTGTTCCTTTTATTATGCAGAGAGAGAGAGAGAGAGAGAGAGAGAGAGACAGACAGACAGACAGACAGACAGACAGACAGACAGAGAGGCTTCTCCAGTTCGAATAATTCATCACATTGTATAACCTTATTATATAAATAAATCTACACAGTATTTATAACGTTCCTCTTATTATGCAGAGAGAGAGAGAGAGAGAGAGAGAGAGGCTTCTCAAATTCGAATAATTCATCATACTGTGTAGGCTTATCAACACAAAATGTATAGCTTTCCTTTTATTATGCAGAGAGAAAGAGAGAGAGAGAATCAGATAATTGACCCCGTAGGGAATTGACCCAGTAATCTGACAATTGACCCTGGGTGAGGTTTGGCAGCGTCGTATGTGGGGGAACTCCCAGAAAGACCAACGCCCAAACGCTCACCATATACTAGAAGGACTATAGTCTCCGGCCAGAAATTCACTTACCAGGTAAGGGGTGGAGTTTACAACTCCACACAACACTGCGGTATTGGCCATTGTCATAGCGGGTACGGGGCAGAACCGGCCTCAGTCCATTCCCCAGTTGCATCCCCGCTACAGGGCCGCGACACAGGCCGTAAGTCGTGTCGGTCGGGCAGGACAGGCCAACAGCTGTCCGCTTCCTGTAGTTGTGCCCCCCAGAGCAGCACCGCAGTATCGGCTACAAGCCGTGCTGGGTTTGAGGCAGGATCGGCCATTGTCCATCCCTCTGTTGCTAGTCCTCTTCACTCCACGGTACAGGCCCCTAGCTGCACCAGAGCTACAACCCCCTGTGCCACTACGACATTGGCCTCTAGTCATGTCCAGGCAGAGGTAGAGCAGCCCATTAGCAACACGGAAGCTGCAGTCTCCTATGCCGTTACGATGTTGGCCACTAGTCATGTCAGGCTGGAGTTTGAGCTGGCCACTGTCCGTTTCTCTTCCACAGGAGGTCCTGTAGCCCGAGACGACCCGTCCCCTGAGCCGTGGCAAGGCCTCACCCGAGGTCTTGGTTCCCTATGACCCCAACCGTGTGAGCAGCAGCCGAGGCAGAGCCCTAGCAGACGTGGCAGCTGACGACCAGACCGGTCCACCACTCCTCCAGCCCGAGGCTCCCGCGCGGCGATCCTGACGGCGACGCCGCCCTCCAGCCATTGCCACAGTCCAGCCACCCCGGGTTCCTGTGCCCTGGGTTCCAAGTCACCCCGGGAGTTGCCCCGAACACCAGGGCGCAGCTTACTTGCTGGTGAGACCACTCCGAGTCCCTCCCGGACTCGACGTCAGGCCCGTCTCCTGGCTCACTTCAGGCCGAGCCCCTAGCCAACTGTCTATGTGTGGCACCTCAACCAGGGCATGCTATTCTGTCATTCCTCCAGATAGGGGAACTTACCAACAGCCCCTCAGTGAAAGTGTATCAAGAGGACCTACATAGTGTGTGCTGTTTTAAACCCAGGATGTACATGTACGTTAGTGATTACAATAGTGTGTCATAGTGATAAATCAGCCAGGAACCCCGAATGTAAGATTTGATGAGCACATTTGTCCTCCTGGCTTAGCATATACCTCGAGTGGAGTCCCGTGAAACCCCCTCCGTGAATGATATACTCCAGTGGCCCACAAAACAATAATATCATATAGATTGTGCCATTCCCTTGGTCCATTATAACTTACCCCTCCCCAGTGTACGGCACACTAGAAACGCCACAGTGACCAACAGAACAACATCATATTAACCGTGCCATTCCCTTGTTCGTGTAACTTCTCCCCTCCCAGTGTAAAGGCGTGCAAGTGAATCACTATGGAAATACCTCAGTCTCCCTTCACAAAGTATCGTAGTGAGGTAGGCTCCAGTCGAGGTAGGCGGTCGCCCAGGTGAGTGTCTATCGACACCAGGTGTCAATGTAAATTGTACCAGTGTATCAGTGCTGTCCAGTGCTATACTCTCAAAGGAAATTGTAGCAAGTGCTTTCCTGTGTCTTGAATTGTAAGTGTAATCTAAGTGTAATAAGTGCTGGGTGAATACTACCATAATTTCCCTAAGCCGGTATACAGACAGACCTCCAGTCAAGTAAAACCTTGTGTTAATCCATCCCCGGCAAACCCAGCATCTGATGTATGTTGATTGATGTACTATTGTATCTGGAAAGATCTTTGTAATATATGTGTGTAACAGTTACTGCCTTGTTTTTGTGTCCAGTCCTTTGCCTAAGAATTGCCGACCCGGTCTAGAATAGGGACCCACTGTAGCCTGCATGTCTGAGGGACAAGAAGCCGGCCCACAAATACGTAGCATAACAATATACATATACATA
>JAGKTI010007004.1:14809-38491 GCA_018397915.1 Birgus latro
ACATCCAACCTGCACTCGTTCGCTAATTTCCCCTGCTTTTTTTTCCCGTGAAATGTGCCTTATGATCCACTCATGTAATATAAATGTACTGTATATAAGAAAGGAAGTGAGAAGACTGAGTGATATTTATATTCACCTGGAACTACCTAATTTATTATGTATTGTCTAGATTTCCTACAACTTATTTCTTAGCATATACATTACAGCTGACATTTTCAACTCTTGGCTACCAAGATACGTATTGTACGGTCAGTTCGCTCTCGACCTTCGCTGTGAAATCACGTTGCAGTCGCGCCCCTCCATTTCTGCCGCTTTTGCGACCATTATAAAAGGCCCTGTGACCTCTATCTATCAATCTATCTATTGCCAGACGCCTCAATCCCGAACAGGGTGGCCACAAACAAATCGCCTCCATGTCACTCTGTCCCCTGCCATTTCACTACCACGCTCCCAACTCACACCCCCCTCTCTACTGCTACTAAACATCGTGTGGGAAGCGGTAAAGGACTGTAGATATATATAAGAGTAATAAAGTACTAGAAATAATATAGTGTGAGTGTGTATATGAGTAAGAAATGACAGAATACCAGCGGCGAATTAGCGTGAGTGGGAGGCTCATACGCGTTCGTATTTTACATTGCTTTCACAGAGTTTTTTCGGGGGAGTATGGATTCCAAACTACTTGGAAATCACTGAATAGTGTTTCTAGTGTTAATATCTGGCAGTGGTATTCATATTACGGGAAGTGTAAAGTGGAGACTTAGTTACCCAACATCAGAAGTCTCCACAAGTCCTACGGTAGTCGACAAGTGCTAAAAAAAAAATCCCAGGAGAAAGCTGAAGGTATGCGCCATATGCATATGGAATTAAAATATTCTAGGACTAATAACTGATTTTTGGCAAATATTTTTAAAAAGTCAGTCGGAGCGCGAATATCCCCATGGGCACGGCGCGCCTCCAACAACCCCGCGGTTTAAGGGTTAAATTTCATTTATTTCATGCTTTGTGTCCATTATTTATGTGAATAGGGTCCTAAAAGGTGCTATGCATCTCCAGTAGGGAGGTATGTAGATGATATTCTGAGTTAGGTTTGGTTAGGGTTCGTAAGTACCAGTGCAGGAGCTTCAGGACCAATATACAGACAGACGATGGCTCAGTCGGTAGAGAGGTGGCTTGCAGTCCTAATGGACCCAGGTTCAAATTCCCGCCGGGGCATGGAACAGTTTAAGGATTTGAATTTCATTAAATCAGGCTTTACTGATCTACCAGAAGACCCGCCGACATGTCATAAAAATACCCCTACTAATACCAATACACCAGTCCTGTATGTGACAGCCCTAGCATGTATTCACTATGGACAGTGGGTGTTTGCACTGAAGAGGTGACATGTAGAGGTGTATGGTATGTAGGAGGACTGCTGGACCTTGATAGCAGGCTGTGAAGCCTATGCCCAGAGTTGGAAAATAAAAAAATCCTGACATGCCTTTGGCTTTATTACATTGGATATTGAAAGGATTACTGTATATATTTATATACACACAGTAATCCCTCATTTATTCGGACGTGCAGTATCTGAACCTGTTCATTATCCGGATACTGGACCGTGGCTCTATTAAACCATTATCCGGATTCACTTGCTATTATCTGGACAAAAAAGTCCCCGAGAACTTTGGCCGGCCATCCGACATGTTCAAACATTCGGTATTGTGGCTGTTCGGCTCCAACCATGAGTGGGAAATGGGCTGTAACCCAAAACCAGGGCTAAAATGTCCATCCGCCCCTGTACTGAATGGTCAAGGTCACACGCTGATCCGATTACTCCCAATGAACCGCCATCACACGACTAATACGACTGTAAGCCACAAGCGGTGTCAAAACGTCTGTAATCCCCACCGAATGTCCAAAGCTGCACGACCACCAGGCTGTCTTTCCCAACTGCCACCACGAGTCGAACACAGACCACAAGCCACGAGTACATGTTCGGTGACAGCAGCTGTCCGCTTCTCTACTAAGAGTCCAAAGTTGCTGGGTCACCAGAAGTTTTGTTTCCAAATGGCGGCCACCAAGTGTCTAACAGATCACAAGCCACAAGTTAATGTACGGCAAAAGCACCTGTCCACCTTGTGACAGAAGGATGAAAATCCTGCTCACAGCCTCGCTTCTCCCCCCCTCCCATCCCTCCTCAATACCCTCCTGGCTACCCCCTCACTCCCTCAGTCCCTCCCCTCCTTCGTGCTGATAGCACTGACTCATGAGTTTCTACATTTTTTTTGCAACTTATATGAATACTATTGGTTGTATCAAAATTCCGAAGTGACCACGAGAAAGCCCATGAAATTCTGCATCTAGACATGTGCTTAACTCTTGGAAGGTCCTGGCAAAATTTTACACTAGGATGGTGGGAAGCTATATGAAGGTAAGTTTTACTCTAACACTTTATATCTTCACTGCATTTCTGTACTTTTACTCATCAGTTTTCTGTTTTTATTAGCTTAGCTTATAGTATAAACACCAGCGAAGATGGTGGTACACTGGTATACCATTTATATGAATTTAACAAATTTCTGGTGGCACATCTGGCCATGGATATTTTTTGTGGCACGAGATCAACTATCACTGGTGTCAGATAACTGATTTTCCATCTGTCATGAGATCTTTTTGTGGATGTTTGTTGTTAATGCATTGTTTCCTTGGTGTTAAATATTTACATGCATAATCTTATGTGTGTTTTGGTGTCTAAATATGGCTGATTGACCTGAAAAGTGCCAAAATTAGGAGGGGTACTATACATTCAGTTGAGTATAGGTGGGGTGTTTTTTGGTTTTCAATTGTATTTTTACATCGATTTCTTGGTGTTTAGCATTACTCTGGATATTCCTATGTGTGTTTTGTCTAGATATGGCAGACTGGCCTGAAAACAGTGCCAAAATTACGAGGGGTACTATACATACAGTAGTGTTTAGGCAGGGTGTTTTTGGTGTTGAATGTTTTTTTTTTCATGGATTTCTTGGTGTTTAGCATTAATTTGGATACTCCTATGTGTGTTTTGATGTCTAAATATGGCAGAATGACCAGAAAACAGTGCTAAAATGAGGAGGGGTACTGTACATACAATAGTGTACAAGTAGGTTTTTTTTTTAATTTTCAGTTTTTTTTTGGCATGGTTTTCTTGGTGTTAAAAATTATTTTCAATATTCCCGTGTGTGTTTTGATGTCTAAATATGGCCAAATGACCAGAAAACACTGCCAAAATTAGGAGGGGTACTGTACATTCAGTAGTGTATTGGTAGGATGTTTTATGGTTTCAAATGGTCTTTTTTGCATGGTTTTCTTGGTGTGAATAATTATTTTCGATAATCCTATGTGTGTTTTAATTCCTAAATATGCTTGAATGACCGGAGAATACTGCCAAAGTAACCAAAGGTACTGTACAAAAAGGTTAGGTATAGGTTGGAGGTTGGTTATAGGTAGAGTCTGGATATAGTAGGGTATTCTTCATTATCGAGACATTGCCACTACCCAGATAACTGAGGTATTACTGTATATATGTATATATACAGTAAACGTCCATTATTCCGAATGGCAGTGGACTGAAAATCATTCAGATTATCAGATTTTTCGGATTTTGGGGTGGGAGGCCTAAGACACTTAGTTTCATGTTTAAAATGAAATTTTACCAAATGGATCACTTTTCATTAATTCATAATACAATATGGCACATATTAACATTACGTATTACACAAAGTTTTCTATTTAATAATGTATTACTGAAGACATGAGCTGTAATTGGTAAATTAAGAGATGTTATGAGTTGTTTAACCCCTGCGGGGTTGTCGGAAGTGCGCCGTGCCCATCCCGCGGGGCAAATCCGCGCTCCGACTGACTTTATAAAAATATTTGCCAAAAATCAGTTATTAGTCCTAGAATATTATAATTAAATATGCGTCTGGCACATACCTTCAGCTTTCTCCTGGGATTTTTTTTTTAGCACTCATCGACTACCGTAGGACTTGTGAAGACTTCTGAAGTTGGGTAACTAAGTCTCCACTTTACACTTCCCAACTTCCCGTAATATGAATACCACTGCCTGATATTAACAATAGAAACACTATTCAATGATTTCCAAGTAGTTTGGAATCCATACTCCAAAAAAAAAAAAACACTGTGAAAGCAATGTAAAATACGAACGCGTACGAGCCTCCCACTCACGCCAATTTGCCGCTCATATTGTCATTTCTTATTCATATACATACTCACAATTTATTATTTCTAGTACTTTATTATACTTATATATATCTACTGTCCTTTACCGCTTCCCACACGATGTTTAGTAGCAGTAGAGGTTACAGGGCCTTTTATAATGGTTGCAAAAGCGGCAGAAATGGAGGGGCGCGACTGCGACGTGCCTCCACACTGAAGGACGACAGTGAACTGAGTTGTATGTATCTCGGTAGCCAAGAGTTGAAAATGTCAGCTGCTAATGTATATGCTAAGAAATAAGTCGTAGGAAATCTAGACAATACATAATAAATTAGGTGGTTCCAGGTGAATATAAATATCACTCAGGTTTCTCCCTTCCTTTCTTATATACATTTATATTACGAGAACAGCTCATACGGCATATTTCACGGGGAAAAAAGCGGGGGAAATTAGCGAACGAGTGCAGACTGGATGTTGCCAAGTGATAACTAACCATTTGCAGGTGTATGGCACTATCAATTACCTTATTTTTTTTTATATACAGTAAGGTCCCGGGTTACGTCGGTATCGACTTACGTCAAATCGAGGTTACGACAGTCGATTCGGAAATTTTAAAACATAAGAAAATAAAGCAAAAATACGTAAAGCTCGGTTTTTAAAGTGTTGCTGTTTACCGCAAGATGTCTCTGGTGTTTTCCCGCCTCACGCTTGACTACCAACAAACCAACAATCGCTCTCAGTCTCCCTGCTACTACCACCTGTACTGTAATTTTTTTTGTTTTGTTTTTCGCCTGATTCCACGATGCCTAAGAGACAGCTTCCTAGTGACCATAATGACTCCAAGAAATGCAAGACCACCACATTACGTGAAAAAGTCGATATTATTAAGCGTAATGAGAAAGGAGAAAAAGCATCAGTGATCGAGTGAGGGAAAAAAAGCCATCAAAATTGATGTTAGAAATGCTTACAATTATCGTGCTGGTAATGATGTTCGTATTTCATATTTTACGGCAGTATTTTACGGTAAACTTTATTGTATGATGAAGTATGAAAAGTGTTTGAATTTAGGAATAAAATGTGTGTTGGCAGTGGGCACGTGTGTAAGGATGGGAGAGTGAGGAAGCGGTTGCCATGACGATGAGAAGTGCCGTTACTGCAGCGAATGAGCTACTGTGACGAAGACTTGTAGCAAGTACAACTTATATATTTCACATTACGTGAAAAAGTCGATATTATTAAGTATTAAGCGTAATGAGAAAGGAGAAAAAGCATCAGTGATCGAGTGAGGAAAAAAAGCCATCAAAATTGATGTTAGAAATGCTTACATTATCGTGCTGGTAATGATGTTCGTATTTCATATTTTACGGCAGTATTTTACGGTAAACTTTATTATATGATGAAGTATGAAAAGTGTTTGAATTTAGGAATAAAATGTGTGTTGGCAGTGGGCATGTGTGTAAGGACGGGAGAGTGAGGAAGCAGTTGCCATGACGATGAGAAGTGCCGCTACTGCAGCGAGTGAGCTACTGTGATGAAGACTCGTAGCAAGTACAACTTATATTTTATTCAATAAATATCATCAGTTCAAAAGACCGTGTTTCTTCTACAAACCTGTTATAAGATTATTACATGTATAGTATGCGATGTATGGTTGAAAAATCTGTAAAACGACTTACGTTCAAAATCGGCTTACGTCATGTCTCAGGAACGGAACTCTGACGTAACCCAGGACCTTACTGTATATACAGTATTATTTTGCATAAGAATAGGGCATAGGGCTCATTTCAATGGATGAAAACAGTGGAAAAATCCGGGGAAGATTTACGTAGCACAGAATGGCTAAGCAGACGACACGAGAACCCGGATAATGGAGGGAAAGTAGGAGGGGAGTCTAGATTGGGGGAAAATGGCTAAATTGTCAACAGTGGAGGAGAATACTGATGACATTAGCAGCTCTGACTATTGTTGGACATTGGCAGTCCTGATAGATGATACAAGTCACCATCTGAAAGCCCGGGCGAATTCAAAACAACGCAAAATCACAAAAGTGACGCCCCATTGCGACCGAGCATCACGGAAGTGACGACCCACAGTTAGGGGGCTCAGTCACCAGTAATGCGTAGTGTTGAAAACAGCAGTTTTAGGCAGGTGAATCCAATTAGAGAGAGTAAGTCCTGGGTTAATAATAATATGCACGTATTGCAAGAGCACAAAAACTTAATATGTATTACTGTGGAAAATTTCTTAAACCTATAGGTACAGATCCAAAAGTGTTCGGTTGTTTATGAGGAGTTGTCAATCCATGCATTACCTGATCCATGACCACACCATTCGGCACTTCGGCGCATTTGGTGCCCAGTTTGAATTATTTAATTTTGATTTTTTTTTCTACTTTTGGTGTTTTTGTCAGCCTTCTTCAAAAATTCGGATTATTGGGATTTTCAGATTATCAGTGTTCGGATTAATGAACTTTTAGTGTATACATATGTGAAGGAGTCCATGGGGGATGTGCATATGGTGTGAGGAATGCGGAAGGGGAAAGAATACTCGAGTTCGAGGAGGCTATGGACATGATTATAAGCAACACACATTTTAGAAAAAGAATGAGTCGTTTCATTACATATGAGTCTGGGGGAAATAGCAGTCAGACAGATTATTTTGTGGCCAGAAAGGTTGATAGGAGGTTAGTGAGGGATGTTAAAGTTATAGGAAGTGAGGAGTGTGTGCAGCAGCATAAACTATTGATTTGTGACATGGTGCTTAAAGAACGAGTGATGAGGAGGACATATGTACCTAGGAGGAATATGGAAGCTGGGAAACCAAACAGTAAGGGATGCCTTTTATAGTGATGAGGAGAGTGGTGGCTGAACAGGGAGCCGTAGATAGAGGCGTTAATGAACAGTATAGAGCCCTTAAGAACAACCTCTTGAGAGTTACTGATGCAATATGCGCTTGGACAAGAGGCCCACCAAGACATAAAGTAACTTGGTGGTGGGATGAGGGTGTAGAAGCCGCAGTTAAGGAGAAAAGAAGGCTTTTCTGGGAATGGAAGAAGGGTGGTAACAGGGAGGAGTACTTGGCTGCCAAGTGTAGGGCTAGAAGAGAGGTATACAAGGTGAAGTCTGAGTCACAGAGACTTTTACTTGATAATCTAAATCATGGGAAAAGGAAAAATACGATTTTTAGGGTGGAAAATCAGGTGAAGAGCGATAATCGGGACATTGTAGGTGAGCAGAGTGTGAAGAATGATGAGGGAAGGGTAGTGGTGAACAGTGGGGATATTAAAGATGCATGGAGAGACCATTATAGCCGGTTGTTGAATGAGGAGCTTGGCTGGGATAGGAAAGGTTTGGAGCCAGCTGATCCAGTGTTTGGCCCTTGGCCTTTGATTGGCGCTGCTAATGTGAGTGAGACAACAGGCAGGATGCGGATGGGGAAGGCGGCAGGTGTGTCTGGGTTGACTACTGAAATGTTGAAGGCCTCAGGAGATATTGGGGTGAGGTTAGTCACTAACCTGATAAATATGATTATATATGAGTGTGTTGTCCCAGATGATTGGCTGAAGAGTGTAATTGTAAATGTGTACAAAGGGAAGGGTGATGCCCTGGAAAGGGAAAATTACAGAGGTATAAAGCTCTTAGAGCAGATAATGAAAGTAATGGAGAGAGTTCTAGAAGGTATGATTAGAGAAAGAGTGAATATTAATGAGATGCAGTTTGGGTTTATGCCAGGCATGGGGACCACTGGTGCCATATTCATTGTTCGACAGCTTCAGAAAAAATATATTGGAAAGAAAAGGGAATTGTACTGTATTTTGTTTTTGTTGATTTGGAAAAGGCCTTTGACAGAGTTCCTATAGAGTTGGTGGAGTGGGGAATGAGAAAGCTAGGGTTGGAAGAGTGGCTGGTTAGGGTGGTTATGGCCAAGTATGTGGGTGCTCGCACCCAGGTAAGAGTGAATGGAGTTTTGAGTGATGAGTATTCCGTGAATGTTGGTGTGCATCAGGGGTCAGTTTTGAGTCCCTTGTTGTTTATCATGGTACTTGAAGCCCTCTCACGTGACTTCAGAGATGGACTTCCATGGGAGATGTTTGATGATGATTTGGTGTTGATTGCAGAGAATGAAAAGGAGGTGGAGGAAAGATTTAGGAAATGGAGAGATGGTATGGGGCACAAGGGCTTAAGGGTAAATGCAGATAAAACAAAAGTGATGATATCTAAGGTTGGTGGCAGTACAATCAGAGGAGAGGGAGAGTGGCCATGTGCAGTTTGCCACAAAGGTGTGGGAAGTAATTCCATCTTGTGCAGTGTTTGTGATAAATGGGTGCACAAGAGATGTGATGGTATTAGAGGCAGACTGCGAGATAATGCTGATTTTATGTGTGCGGCGTGTCGGGGAGGGCAGGTGGAGATTGTTAGGCATGAAAGGATTGAACTTGCTGGTGAGTCTCTTGAGTGTGTGGAGGAGTTTTGTTAATTGGGAGACATGTTATGTGCCGGAGGTGGGGCTGGAGCTAGCTCGGTTTGCTAGGGTGAGAAGTGGCTGGAAGAAGTTCAGGGAGCTGTTGTCTCTCCTGACATTGAGAGGACTCTCGTTACATGCTAAGGGGTCTTTGTATGCAGCATGTGTTAGGAGTGTGATACTGTATGGTAGTGAGACCTGGGCAGTAAAGGAAGAGGATATTCGCAGGCTTAAACGTACAGAAATGACAATGATTAGGTGGATGTGCAGTGTGTCCCTGCGTGCAAGGCCTGGGGGGCTGGGTTTACGATGGAAGAGTTGAGAGGTAGGATGGGACTGGAGTGTATTGGTGTTGTGATGAGGAGAGGTAGGCTGAGGTGATCTGGACATGTGGAGAGGATAGGGGATGATAATTGGGTGCAGAGGGTGAGAAGTGTTAGTACTGGGGGAGGGGTTGGTAGGGGTAGACCAAGAAAGACATGGGACGAGGTCATTAGGTGTGATCTCAGGGTTAAGGGATTGAACAGGGACGCTGCCAAAGATGAGCAGCATGGAGAGCCGCCATTAGGTGACCAAGGCCGACGCATGCAAGCATGTTGGAGCCTTCAAAAATGAAAACGATATATGCACACACAGATAGCCCTCGACTTACAACAGGGTCATGTTCCAACAGATCCATTGCAAGTTGAAAATGCATATAATTATGACACAGTACTGTCAGAAGTCAGTTACTGTATATGTACACATTATCAAGTCACTCATATGTCGAAACACTTTTAAAGCTGACATTATACCACACATAAATGCTGCAAATAATTGTTACTCAAAATATAGAGCAGTATATAAATCCAGTAATACCCCGATTTACGACAGCCCTAGATGAGATACCCTGACTTAGCAATGGGGATCCAAATACCACTGTGCCCCGTTAGACGATGCCCGTGCCCTGGTTTGACGATGGGTCCTCCGACATCGTGTCCACAGGCGATAGGCTGAAGTTTTGAATCACATGCATTCCCACAGCCAGCTGAGCCCATCCGCCTCCCAGGATGCGCTTAAAACATTCATGCAGCCCTCACAGCCATCGCTCACCCCACGCTCACCCATCTTATTCTCGCACCACCCATCTCAGAGTGAGGAACTCTCTTATGCTCACCCACTATGCATCGTGTTGCATCACCAACATTATGCAAGCCGCTATCGTAGAGCATCAAAACTGAGTACGAGCAGTGCCGTGGGTAAAGCAGTGATACAAGTCGTGTGTGGAGTGCGATTTTTTGTGTTTCTTGGCCTAAATAAGTGTGATCATGTCTGGTAAGGCTTCCTGTTTGTATTTTTAGTTAGTTGTTTTTACGGGGTGGGGCACCAACCCACCACCAACCCTTTTAGTCGCCTCTTATAACAAGCAGGGATACTGGGGGAGAATTCTTGAAAAAAAAACCCTACCCCCAGGGCTAGGAGGGTAGAGTCCCGGAGGATTGGAAGTCAGGTATAATTATTCCTCTGTACAAAGGAAAAGGGGAAAAAGCAGTGTGTGGTAATCATAGGGGCATTTGCCTTCTCAATGTAATAGGAAAAGTATATGGTAGGATACTTATTGACAGAGTTAGGGAAAATACTGAGGAATTAGTTGGAGAAGAACAAGGACGTTTTAGGAAGGGAAGAGATTGTGTAGACCAGATATTCATTCTTAGATCCTTAGTGGAAAAGTTTCTAGAGAAGGGCAAGAAGTTGTATGCAGCCTTCATGGATCTGGAGAAAGCATATGACAGGGTGGATAGACAAGGTTTGTGGAAGGTATTAAGAATATATGGAGTGGATGGGAAGTTGTTGAAGGCAGTGAAGAGTATGTATGAGGGTGCTAAGGCTGCAGTGCGTGTGGATGGCAAACTGAGTGAATCTTTCCATTTGAAGGTTGGATTGAAACAAGGATGTGTCATGTCTCCATGGTTGTTCAATCTGTATATGGATGGGGTTATAAAAGAGATACAAGGTCGGGCAGTGGATGTTGGAGNTAAGGTGGTTTGGCATGTGGAGAGGATGGAGAGTGAAAGACTGACGAGGAGAGTGTATGTGAGTGAGATGGAGGGGGCGAGAGGGAGGGGGAGGCCGAGGATGAGATGGAGGGATGGAGTGGAGAGGTATATGAGAGAGGGGGGTGTGAGTTGGGAGCGTGGTAGTGAAATGGCAGGGGACAGAGTGACATGGAGGCGATTTATTTGTGGCCAACCCGTGCGGGATTGAGGCATCTGGCAATAGATAGATAGAGATAGATGTCTGGTAAGGATGCTGCATGTGGTTGGGCACGTGGTGGGGCCCGTGGTGGTGCTAGTGAAGGCCCTAGTCGTGGTGGTAAGCGGCCTGCTAGTGTTGGTGCTGGTGATGTTCCTGCGAAGTGCATGCATAAAACTCTGTCTCTAGAAGTCAAGCTCGATATACTTAAGCACCCTGAAAAAGGCGAGGGTGCAAGTGCTATCACCTTGGCTCTCCATCTGGCCCAGTCAACTGTCTCCGCCATCATCAAGAAGGGGGAGGCCATTAAGGCTGCTGCTGGGGAGGTTGCAACCTTATCTGCCTCCCGTATCACCTGCCAGAGAAAGCCGGCGATGGAAGAGCAGGAGTGGATGCTCCGCACGTGGGTGGAGGATTAGAACCGGTGGAAGGCACCCATGAGCCAGGCAATTATTTGCACCAAGGCTCTCTCACTATGGGAAGAAATCAAGGTGGGGTGGGATCTTGATGCTAGCGAGACCTTCAAGCTTAGCCGCGGGTGGTTTGACCGCCTCAAGAGGCAAGCTAATCTCCACCAAGTGAATATGGACGGTGAGGTGGTGAGTGCAGATACGGCGGCAAAGACAGCATTTCCTGACGAGTTGAAACGCATCATTTCGGAGGGTGGCTACAGTGTGAAGCAGGTCTTGAATTTTGATGAGACTGGGCTCTTTTGGAAGATAATGTCCTCCAAGACATATCTTGCACCAGAGGAAAAGTCCACACAAGGGTTCAAGGCCTCAAAGGACTGGCTTACATTCCTGCTGGGGAGGAAACGCCGAGGGCAACCTCAAGTTGAAGCCGCTCCTCGTCTATCACTCCAAGAACCCCAGGGCTTTGGTAGGGTATGTTAAAGAAAATCCTGGGGTGATTTGGAAGTCCAACAAGAAGGCCTAGCTGACTTCTGATATCTGTTCATCATATTCCCACTCATACCTCTCTTGTGTCCTGAAGAGGTATGCCTCCGGGGAGAATTTGGCGAACACATTTCTTGCGGTGGTAGATAATGTGCATAGCCACCCTCCTGCGATGGAGTGGGTAAGCAACACTGAAGTGGTGTTCCTGCCCCCCAACACCACGTCGTTGTTGCAACCCCTGGACCAAGGGGTGATTTGATCGCTGCATTCAAAGTGTATTACTGTACATCCTTCAACTTTGTGAACTTTAACTTTGCGATTCACCAATTTTGCGAGGTAGGTCCAAAAGTCATGTATTTTTTAACATTTATGAACTTTGCGACTGATCACACACTTTGCGAGGTCGAGTGGTGGGAGAGTCGTCTTCCCGCACTACTTTGCCACCCCGAGTAATGAGGTCATGGTTCATTGGGCGTACTGAGCCTCCTAGTTCAGTGGTCTGCCGCCCCTCCACGTTTGTTTGCACCTGTTTCCAACCAAGGTCACTGACCCTCACAATTTCGTGGTGCTCCTCGCAATACCCCAGCAGTCTAACCTTGCATGAGTGTTATCATGGCGCCAACGGGTAAGAAGAACAAGAAAATAATTTTGGAGACCAAATTGAAAATGATTGAAAGGAAAAAAGCAGGTGAAGGTAATTCTGCTATTGGTCAGGAGTTTGGTGTTGGTGAATCGACAGTGAGAATGATTTTAAAGAACAGTGAACAAATGAACCAAGCAGCGAATAACTATGGAGGTGCTCAATTTGATGGTCGAATGCTGGTGGACAACAAAGAAGTGCTAATAAAAATGGAAAGATATCTTGCTCACTACATTCAAAGAAAGGAAAAGGAAGGGGTTGCATTAGATAGGCGCCATATAAGGGAGCAGGCAAAGATATTCTATCACACGTGCCTTAAAAAAGCCATTAATCCTCCAACAAAACCTTTCAAGGCATCGAATGGGTGGCTATGCCAGTTCCTCAAAAGGAAGGGGTTTAAACACATCAGGTTCAGTGGCGAGTGAGGCAGTGCTGACTACAAATTGGTTGGCTTCACCCCAAGGTAAGCACTTTTTCCCACTCTTTCTCTCGACTCTACCTCTTAATTTTACGATGATAAATGAAACAAACATGAACTGATGTACTGTACAGTAATATTAATAAGAAAACATCATAGGTCAGAAACATTTTTAAAAAAATGCATTTACACTGATGTGAAGACTTGCGTGGTTTACGGGACTGGTGGCTGGGCGAGGCTTGGCTACTGTGGCCCCGCGGGGCCTACGTCATCACTATCACTGTCGGCAGATATTTCCACATCTTGCTGTGTTTTTTCTGCCTCTCTCATGAATCGCTCGAAGTCAGAATCGTCACTGGGGTCATCAGAATGAAAAAGGTTAGGGATGCTAGGATCGCTGGCTGCTTGGGGAGGGGTGGCAGGACGGCTGGTGGTCGATGGGGCAGGGTCCCTTGGGGTTCTCTTGAATTTTGTGATTAGAGACTGCTTCCTCTTGTTAACCCCATCTCTGTGGAGGTCAGCATAAAAGTGAAGCGGCCGAGAATTAATGATGCATAACCTGTCCAATATTCTCGCAGTCATTGACCAGCTGAAAAAAAAACCATCGTGAACAACGAATGTGACAATTTAGGGCTCAGCAAGCATGCCACGGTGTTGACAGGGCCCTTCGTTTTTATGCTGACCTACACAGAGATGGAGTTAACAAGAGGAAGCAGTCTCTAATCACAAAATTAATGAGAACCCCAAGAGACCCTGCCCCATCGACCAGCCGTCCTGCCACCCCTCCCCAAGCAGCCAGCGATCCTAGCATCCCTAACCTTTTTCATTCTGATGACCTCAGTGACGATTCTGACTTCGAGCGATTCATGAGAGAGGCAGAAAAAACACAGCAAGATGTGGAAATATCTGCCAACAGTGATAGTGATGACTTAGGCCCTGCGGGGCAACAGTAGCCAAGCCTCGCCCCGCCACCAGTCCCGTACACCAAGCCAATCTTCACATCAGTGTAAATGCATTTTTTTTTTAAATGTTTCTTACCTACGATGTTTTCTTATTAATATCACTGTACAGTACATCAATTCGTGTTTGTTTCATTTATCATCGTAAAATTAAGAGGTAGAGTCGAGAGAAAGAGTGGGAAAAAGTGCTTACCTTGGGGTAATGTCGGCCAATTTGCCTTTATTTTATATATTTAAATGTTTGAATTTTGCGAAGTTTGATTTTGCGAGGGTTTTTGTTGACCATATTCGCGCAAAATTGGAGGAAGCACTGTACCTCCACCACGCTATGCAGCAGTTAGTGAGGGCCTGAGACACTGATAGGAAAACAGTGCAGCAGTTCTGGAAGGGCTACAATATATGCCACGTCACAGAGAACATCACTGTGGCGGGGTGTGAAGTTAGCCAGCCCACCATGAAAGCTGTGTGGCGGAAACTGTCGCCAGAGTGTGTGCACTCCTTCACCGGCTTCCCTGAGGGCGTGCAAGCTCCATCGGTGCAAATGTGTGGCAGCACACTGTGCAATTATTGCATGAGGCGGGCTTCAGGGAGGTCGTCGAGGAGGACGTGGAGGAGGTTCTTGAAAGCCACAGGGAGGAGCTCAGCATTGAGGAGCACCTCGGTATGGAGATTCAGCGGGCACACCAGGAGGTACAGGAGGAGGAGGTCATCCCTGAAGTGCGAGCCCTCAATATGACAACTCTGAGGGAAGTGCTGACCAAGCTGGACGAAATCATTGCGCTGATGCACACACATGACCCTTTCCCGGGACGAAGCAGGGACACAGCTAATCGGCTGAAGGAGGGGATGAAGGTGTACAGGACAATGCTGGAGGAAAAGAAGAGGGCGGCCAGGCAGACTACATTCACTGCCTTCTTCAAAAAGGCCCCTACCATGCCAGTGGGCCACAAAAGATCTCCCCAGCCCTCGATGAGCAGAGCATCTCCCCAGCCTTCAACCAGCAGAGCATCTCCCCAACCTTCAACCAGCAGAGCATCTCCCCAGCCATCAACCAGCAGTGAAACACCCAGGGTCTCCTCTTGCTGAGGACATGCTCGCCCCTAGTGCTGGACCTAACCTCAAACCGATCCCCATCTCGAATGTCACCTGCGTCTCCACTAAGGCACTCCGCCACTCCATCGCTGCCTTCGTCGCCCCAGCCTCCATCTCCCTCACCACTTCGGCCACTGTCTTTGTCTCCCTCACCACGATGTGAGCCACCGCATCTGACTCCATCGCTACCTCATCATGTCATCGCAGCGGTCTCCCACGCCACCTCACTGGTCATCGCAGCCGACCCTCTCACCACCTCCTCTGTCATTGCATCACACTCCATCGCCACCTCCAGAGCCATCACATCGCCACCCCCAAAGCCATCACATCACACTTCATCGCCACTGCCTGAGCCATCACATTGCACCCCATTGCCACCGCCTGAGCCATTGAATCGCACCCCATCGCCACCACCTGCCTTATCGCATCGCACTCCATTGCCACCCCCGAAGCCAGTGCATCAGTCTCCCGCTACGATCACCCCACCTCGCCAGGCTTCCCCCCCCCTCTGACCCTCCCCTAGAGATGGGTTTGAGGGCTATGAGGAAGATGAATGAGTACTAGGGAGCACCACATGTCCCCTAGCCTCAGGGGAGATAGCAAGGATCATGACCAGGACTGGACATGGACTTACAAGAAGTAAGTGATGAGAGGTGTTTGATATTTTCTAACCTATTTCCTATGATTTTCAGATTTTATATGTTGGTTTCAATGAGTTATTTACAGGTGTTAGACTTAGGTTAGCTTCCTTTACAGCTGCTTGGCCATTTAGATTGGCTTTAAATTTGTTTTTGGGCTCATTTGGGTGGGTTTTGAACAATTTGGGGGGAAACCCAAGGCTGATAAGCACTTCCCATTGTTTTACATGTTAAAAGTACCCCAATATATGATACCCCGCCTAATGATGGGGTCTTACCTAACCAATAGGAGGTGCTGCAGGAAGGCCAAAAAAAGGTAAAGATACTACGTACTGCCAGAATTTTTAATTTCTGATTTTATTTTGTGTACAATGCATAATGCTCACATACGGGTGTTTTTTCACAAAAATATTATGTACAAATTTTTCTCATTCATTTAAGGTGTGTTTCGTGCCTAATAATGAGGTCACAAAATATTTTGTGATGTTGTTCGAATGTTTTATGGTGTTGCTTATACATCAAAACCTCGATATAACGGACTTCAATAGACCAGAATTCGCTTGTATCGGACTCGAGGAGCTACCGGACTAAACTCCTATATATCGGAAAAAGTCCGATAAAGCCAGAAAGAAGTCCGGACTGCATGACCAATTCAGCTATGTTCACCACAATAAGACAAGTAAAAGGCATGTTTTTCAGTGCACAGCACAGTATTATTATGACATTTGATTAATGTAGTGAAGGTATAACACAGTACAATACTGCAATGATGGTGAAAACCACTGATGCAATCCGGACTAATGTCTGATATATCGGAAAAAGTCCAGATTAGCAGGGGTAAGTCCGGATGTCGCTTTTATCGGAATTTCGCATTTTTCGGACTGGCTTGGGCCCCAATTAGTCCGTTATAGTGAGGTCGTACTGTATACGTCAAGGGTTAAAGATTTATCGGTTTTACACATACGTACGAATATTACTTGATTTATACTCCACTCACTTGATGTAGTGCTGCCTACTTCTTCCTTAGCCTTTATCATTCTTTTTCTGTGCCTGCCCTCCTCTCTTCCTATTTTTCCTATCTTTCCTGTCACTTCTTATTGCTTTTCTTTCTTTTACAGGTGGCTTTACATTGAGTGACAAGCCAAATGGTTTCCTGTAAGCCAAGAAACCTTTTACAGCGCTGGGTGGTAACCATATAACCAAACCATACGTGCTCCCTACGTGTCAACAAGTGGGTTGGTGGAGGGTTAGTGCCCCTCCCTGTAAAACAAATAACTCAAAGTCAAATGGCCACCCCTTACGGGATTATAGCGTCTGGCAATAGATAGATAGATAGATACTTTAATTCAAATACTCTCAGTGGTCACCAGTAAAAGTATTAAAAAAAAAAAAAAAAAAGTTGTGCCACCAGACAGTTGCTGTCTGCGGTACGAGTGGCTTTCCATCCCACTTCCCTCCCCAGCACCTCTCTTCTCACACTTTTCTTACTGGTTCTGTCTTGGCAGATGGGAACCTGGCCCAGCCTCTAACATATCTTGCATCCTTCTTTCTTGTTGTCATCTTTCTTGAATCCGACTTGCAGTCAGCCATGGCACATTTAAGTACAGTAAAACCTCAATAAAACGGACTTCAATGGACCGGAATTCGCTTCTATCGGACTCGAGGAGCTACCAGACCAAATTTCTATATATCGGAAAAAGTCTGATAAAGCCAGAGGCAGTCCGGACTGCCTGACCACTTCAGCTATGTTCACCACAATAAGGTAAATAAAAGACATGTTTATCAGTGTACAGTACAGTATTATTATATATATTATACCATTTGATTAATGTAGTGAAGTTATAACACAGTACAGTACCACAATGGTAGTCAAAACAGTTTAAAACCATTCATGCAATCCGGACTAATGTCTGATATATCGGAAAAAGTCCGGATGTCACTTTTATCAGAATTTCGCATTTTTCGGAATGGTTTGGGCCCCAATTAGTCCGTTATAGTGAGGTTTTACATATCATATTGAATGTGAATGTTTACAAGTCTGTTGACAAATGCTAGTACGCCAGGCACCATGCAAGTCTGGTGCCGAGACCGTTTTCTCCATCATTGTACAGCAGATAAAGATGTTAATTTAACTTGACAGCAATTTCCATGACTTTAAAATGGTGTTAGTTCATATAAAGATGGAAGTTAATATAGTTACTCAGTCAAAATGATCGTTATTTACCTTATACATAACAGATTCTAGCAATGGTTATAATGGTTGGTATTAGGGAAATATAAGCAGTTTTAGGCATATAATCTGTAAGTAATAATACTTAAGACATATATTAACAATTATTTGCTTCTCAGACAGCAAAACGTTTCAGCATATATGAGTTGAAAGATAAATCATAGATTCTTTGCCGAGTTTGTTCCTTTGCCACCTGCGATCTTCTGTCCATAGGAACCGCAGTGTCTGACGAAAATCTTGCTTTTTTCTTTTAATGCCTTTGCTGGTGACCACTGGGAGTATTTGAATAAAGTATAAATAAAGTAATATCCGTGCATATGCGTAAAAAACGATAAATCCCCATCCTTTGCCATATATAATCAACACCACAAAATTCTGAACATCACCAAGTTCTTTGTAACCTCATTATTAGGCACCAAACACACCTTAAATGAATGAGAAAAATTTGTACATATTATTTTCATGAAAAAACACCCATATGTAAGAATTATGCATTGTACGCAAAATAAAATCAGAAATTAACAATTCTGGCAGTATCTAGTAACCACTCTTTACTGCGAACGCTCCTATTATTGTACATCGTTAAACCAGGGTACACCTGTAACTACAGAACAGCAGTAATAACAACTGAATAAAAACATTCCTCTACGAATGCCTCAGCTGCCTTCTTGTCAGCACTAACAACCTCACCGCTTATTATTTTTTTTTTTTTGACAAGATGAACAGAGGAAGGAAAAACAAATTAAATATATATTCCATACACCAGATTACAGGTGTCCTCAATTCATAAAAAATCCATTATAGTTACTTGAACAGCTGTAGGTTAAAGTTTTGGGGGAAACAATTCTGGGGATGTGAGCTCCAAAAAGATGTAGTTGAGGGAATAAAAGAATTCTGTAGGCTAAAGTTCTGCAATATGGCAGTGCGACAGTCCAGTCATGAGCACTGGCAGATGCCTGTGTACCACGGGGGAAGATGTGGAGAGATGGCACAATGGATGCAACTTCATCTGACCATTTGCCATATCTGTAAAACAGTGCAAGGGAGGCAACATTCCTTCTTACTTGTAGGGAAGGTAGTTCATTTGTAGTTCTATTTATCTATCTATTGCCAGAACTTAATCCCATAAGGGGTGGCCACAAACAAATCACCTCCATGTCATCCTGTCCCCCTGCCATTCCACTGCACTGCTCCCAGCTCACACCCCCCTCTCTTATATACCTCCCCACTCCATTCCTCCATCTCATCCATGGCCTCCTCCTCCTACTCCCCCGTCCACCTCACTCACATACACTCTCCTCGTCTGTCTCTCACTATCCATCCTCTCCACATGGCCAAACCACCTCAATGTGTCTCCCGTAACGCTTCCTATCACATCCACATCCACACCACAACGCTCCTTCGCTTCCTCATTTGTAAGTCTGTCTTTCCATGTGACTCCACATGTTCCTCTTAAATAACCCATTTCCACTGCACTCACTCTTGGCTGCTGTCCCTTCAACAAGGTCCAAGCTTCACTTCCATACGTTAGAGTTGGTATAACAATACTGTCATGTAGCAACTTTTTCACTTCCATGCTCACTTGTGTTTCTTATTGCTACTTTCAAGGAACCAGCAACTTTTCTTCCTTGTTCTGCCCTTTCAAGCACTTCACCCTCTAAACTTTCATCGTTGCTCATCACACTACCCGAGTACTTGAACGTACCCACATTTTCCATTTCCTCCTCATCCAACCTCACTGTATGTTCACTGACTTCACTTCTCTCGAAGACCATAATTTTACTCTTCCCTACATTCATCTTTAGATTCCGTTTCTTACACACTCTTCCAAACTCATCCACCAAGCCTTGCAGCTCCCCTTTGTCTTCAATTATCAACACAGTATCATCTGGGAGGTTCCAAACACTGCCCTCTCTCATTAGGGCCACTCCAACATCCACTGCCCTACCTTGCATCTCTTTTATAACTCCATCCAAATACAGACTGAACAACCATGGAGGCATGACACATCCATGATTCAATCCAATCTTCAAACAGAAAAAGTCACTCAGTTCACCATCCACACGCACTGCAGCCTTAGCACCCTCATGCATACTCTTCATGGCATTCAGCAACTTCCCATCTACTCCATATATTCTTAATACTTTCCACAGTCCTTGTCAATCCACCTTGTCATATGCTTTCTTCAAATCCATGAAGGCTGCATACAACTATTTTCCCTTCTCTAGAAACTTTTCCACTAAAGACCTAAGGATGAATATCTGATCTACACAACCTCTTCCCTTCCTAAAACCTTCATGTTCTTCTCCAACTAAATCCTCTGTTATTCCCCTAACTCTGTCAAAAAAGTATCCTACCATATACTTTTCCTATTACAGTAGCAGCCGTGGCTCAGTGGGTTAGAGCGCTCCACTCTGGCCGTAGGGTCAGAGGATCGAATCTACCCAAGGGTCATTGGTAGACATCAGGAAGGGCATCCGGTCCTGAAATGCTACACGCTCCACTCAAAAAGTCCTCTATCCAGGGGCAATGCCTTAGCCCTTCGGGGATATCAGGCTTAAAACCAATTTATTTATTATTATTATTATTACACTAAGAAGACAAATGCCCCTATGATTACCACACACTTCTTTTTTCCCCCTTTTCCTTTGCACAGGGGAATCATTGTACATGACTTCCAATCTTCTGGGACTTTACCTTCCTCCCAGGCCAATCTGCACATCTTCCACATCCATTCTACTACTATTTCTCCCCCATGGTTAAGCATTTCACCACACACTCCATCAATTCCTGGGGCTTTCCTCATTTTGACTTTCTTCATTGCTTCCACAACTTCCATCCTACTGATTTCTTCCTCTCTTCTCACATCCCTCTGTCTCCCAGCCATTCCTCAGCCACTTATACTAACATTACTTTCATTCTCTATGTTCAACAATTCCTTAAAGTGTTCTCTCCATCTGCTCACTTTTTCTCCCTTCTTCACTAGTAATCTACCATTTTTATGTTTCACTCCCCGACTAACTTCTTTGACATCCTGTCTAACTCTCTTTACCTCTTTCCAGAACATTTTCTTACATTCCCTCCACTTTACAAAAACTCAAATTCCTTCCAAATTCCGTATCCACTCTCTTCGCCTGTCTCACCTCTTCATTCCACCATGCTGTTCCCTGCACCCCCTTTCATCTTCTCTTTAATCCACACACCACCTCACATGCTGCACAGATTTCTTCTGTGAATATCTTGCACACACCTTCCACGTCCCCCATCTGCTCCAATTCATATTTACCCAATCACTCCTCCACTTCTCTCTTATATTCTGCCTTTTTTTATCCTCTTGTAACTTTTCCACCCTCCTTGTATGAAGATCTTTCTCTGCTTCTTCTATTTTTCCATTTCATTTGGACCTTGATTCTTACCGCCACCAAGTGGTGGTCAGAAAGTCCACTCCCCCAACCTCTATATGCTCTCGCATCCATTACACACCTTCTCATTCTATCATCCATAGAGTCAGTCATTGCCTTCTGTTCATTCAGTTCACCACCCAACCTTCTCACCATTCGCCACGTATACCTATGGATCATTTTGTGTCTGAAGAGGGTATTGACTATCACCAACCCCCTCCCAGCACAAATGTCCACTAAAGCACTGCCATTCTCCTCCATCTCTGCAGGCACACCCCACTCGCCAACCACTCCATCCACCTTCACATTCCCTACTTTTTCATTCATATCTCCAATCAAAAACACTCTCTTATTCCTTTCAAAATTTTCCATGCACGTCTAGAACTCTTCTCTCACTCTGCTTGCACGATCTTGCATTGGCGCATACACACACTCAACTGCCCACATTTGTAATCCAACTTTCAATCTCACCCACACAATCCTTGAGCCAACTGATCCATACTGTCTCATATTCTCCTTCTATCTGTTACTCACAACAATACACACTCCTTCTTTTGCCCTCTCATTCTCACCTACTCCCGCACATATACCCTATCCATATCTCCCATTCCCTCAAACTCTCACCTCGCCATTTAGTTTCAGTTAATCCACATACATCCACTTTTGCACCCTCAAGCACCTGGACAATCTCTCTCTTTCACCTCATCATTTGCACCCCTTACATTCCATATCGCAATCTGCACCCCGTCCTTTGTTTGGTCCATAGTTGTCACCTATTGGTCAGTCCTGGTCCGAGGCTTCTTGTTTGTATTTTTAGTGAACATAAGAAGAGAGGATAACTGCAGTAGGCCAGTTGGCCCATGCTAGGCAGCTCCTAGAAGAGTAACTAAACTACTAGAATGAGAGAAGGACAGCAAAGAAGGCAGCTCTCCCCCACCCTCCAAACCCTCCAGCCGAAGCCGGCAGCAAAAAGTCAGAAAGAACACCACGCAGCATAGAAAAACTGGCGTGGACATTTTATAGGAAAGTGTGAAAGGAGAGTAGAGACTATCATAGTGTAACCTGAAAAGGAAAAAGTATGAATTAGTATTGGTTGTAAGATTTTTTTTTTTCTATACCCACCCCTTATTTGTCATATGCTTATCTAGCCTATGCCTGAAACTCTCAATGGAAGGGGCAGCAACTACTTTACTGGGCAGCTTATTCCATTCGTCTATTACTCTATTACCAAAACAATGTCTACCTATTTCCTTACTGAAATGGAATTTTTCTAGTTTGAAACCATTACTTACAGTTCTATCCTGTATGCTCACTTTAAGTACACTCGGATACCATAATTTCTAGCCCACTCCACTCGGGCAAGAGGTGAGGCCGGGACCCTTTCTGGAGGGCGGCCCAGGGTGAGTCTCTGAGGGGTGGGTTCGTTGGGAGAGGGCAAAGCACGCACGAACTCACTGTGAAGCATCTGAAGCCTTTGAATCTTGCCTAACAAATACGTATGACAACTATCTATTATTATTATTATTGTCGTTTTTATTACTATTATTATTATTATTATTAATATTAATATTATTATTATTATTACTACTACTACTACTACTACTACTACTACTACTACTACTACTGCTGCTACTACTACTGTTACTACTACTACTACTGCTTCGATACAAGTTACATGGCCATGATTCAACAGATTTTCAAAATTTTGCATGCATTTCACCCCCCTCCATCCCTCTCTCTCTCTCTCTCTCTCTCTTTTTTCAATTTCACATTATCTTATTAGCATTTTTATTCCTATAAATATATTCTATTATTTACTGATTTGCTGTTCATTACTTTACTTGTTGATTTCACACTGTTGTTAATACTATCTTATATAGTGCGTAAACATATGCGTCAGTCAAGAAAGAGTTCGTGTCCTTGGGTTTAAAGTGAACCCTAGGAATCACACATGATTCAGACCGAGGTTGCCGTCGTGGCTACTACGTTACCTCCGCATCAGCAGGACTGGAACCTCTCTCACAGTAAGTATAATGAAAATGTTTGCATGGTTATAATGATGACCCTATATGAGAGGGATAAATTCTGAAGGCTGGCAATAACACATATGATTATGAATAAGGTATTTACTCACACGTCGCTAATGAAGTTCTTTCGCATTCCTAGTCAGTATTTCCTTTCCACCATCTCTCTCCTGCTCTTTGTCTCCCTATTATTCCCTCTTTGCCTCCCACCACCACAACGACCTCTCACCCCCTCTCCCTCTTTGCCGACCAGTAGGTTACACCTCACCCACACACACTCACTGTGTGTGTGTGTGTGTTCGTTCCAGTCTGTATCTCCACAATGATCTATTCTGAAGGCTCCCCTGAACTTCAATATTGCTAGTAATAGTAGCTGCACTACATATTAACAGAGTTCACACCTGCAGTTATACTTCGTCATGCCAAAGGAAATTTTGCATATATATCTCGATCTCGATATAGATATAGATATAGATATAGAGATAGAGATA
>JAGKTI010007005.1:11628-38490 GCA_018397915.1 Birgus latro
TCTCGCTAGGAATGTCAATTCACATAATGTCTATACACAGTCTTGTTGTCCCAGACCATCAAGAATCCTTAACATATGATGTATTTCAAACATCCTCGTAGTCCAGACAACCAAGAATTTCATGACGTATTCAAACACGAGGAAGTCCACGTGAACAGGATATCTATCAGACACTACTACCTCACCGAACATCCTCTCCAAGCTGTATATAATGTCGGAGAGATTCTCTTCAGAGCAGAAAAGGGGAGAGAAGGGCTAGCGAGAAGGCCTGACAAGGATCGTTAGGAGACTTTGGCCGTCATGCTAAGCTATGATGTAAATCACAATTCAATATACCTGTACAATAAAACTCCATAACCCAAGAGTGCTGTAACTCACCTTGTTTGTACTACGTCTCACGACTTTATTCTGGCTGTGCTTGATCCATAATCGACTTTCCTATCTCCCTACAAGTATCTGCGACCACGCTATCGAGAGTGGTGCCCCCCTCCCCATACCTCACCCAATCGTACACGGACTTTGTGTTTGCAACATTTGTACCCAATGACCTTTGACCTTTGTACCCATGACATTTGACCTTTGAACCTAATATGTCCATCAACGTATCAAACGTACTCAATAGTTGAGTTACACAAGCCCCAGTCACGTGCAGTGGTTCCCCCTTCCCTATACCCAACCTATTCGTACCCTGAAGTGTGCTTTCTTGCAGATATGTATTGAATTAGATGTAGCGAACACTGAAGTTTGAAAATGGGACAGAGGGTCGATATCCTGCATGAGCTGTTGCATCATGTTTGTTGTGGACATCATGTCTGTCCACACCGTCAAAGTCGGAGGTATACCAGTAAACCTTAAAAACCTTATGCAGGTCGTAGATGTCGTGGTAAGTCAGGAGACAAATTATTGTCTTTTTTTCAGTGCATTATTATTATTTTTTTTTTCGTGCATTAAAATATCATGGCCAGAGTATGAAGTACTGATTTGGGATGGATGAGTTCTGCATCAGATGTTAGACCCTGAAATGGTAAATACTTGTGTCTGCAAATATTTACCATAAGCAGGCATAGAGGTCGAACCAGAAAACATCCGACCATAGGTTCTTAAAAAAATAAATTACTAACCAGTTGAGCAACGACACTAATTCCTATCAAAGTAGGCCCTTTCTGACTTGACACACGTAGCCAAGCATTCTGTGCACTGACTGAAACATTTTTCAAAGCTGGTTATCCGTATTTCCTGCAAGTGCTTCACCTCATTCGTCATTATCTCTTCTCTCTTCTCGAATCGGGAAGCCTTTATTGGGATTTTGAGCTTGGGGAGTAACCAAAAGATGCACTGAGCCATTTCTGGTGAGTAAGGAGCCTGTCGTACCTGTGGGATGTGTGCTTGGCCAAAAATCACTGAATCAGTTGAGAAGTATGGACATTGGGATCGTCATGGTGCAGCTTTCAACCTGTTGCTTTCCAAAGATCTGGTTTCATCTGCCAAACTGCATCACGAAGGCAAGGGATAATGTCGAGGTAGTAATGCTTGTTAACAGTCTGACCTTCTTGTACGTGTTAGTGATGCACAACACCATGGTAGTCGAAAAAAAAACAATCAACATTCATGTCACGAATTTTCTACATCGTAAAATTATGAAAGGTAAATTGTGACATTGAGTGATTTTGCGGGGGGAACGAATTATTATGAAATGTACGATATTTCGCTCGTTCTCTCAAACCGTCCGCTCGATTACTTATATTCGCATCAATTTGTCAAAACTTTCGTCATTCTTTCGCGAGTAAATTGTTTTTATGTGCAGACGGTGCATTCATCTGAGCGATAATTTCTGAATTATCGCTTCTGCCTCCCGGCTGTTAATCGGCCATGCCCCTTTCTCACACTCTTCACGTCGGACACTCAGAAACAGAGTTAGTCTGACTGTAGACACGGTGCGATGCGGTACGCCTTGCGAAGGTTAGAGTAATTTTCAGATCTCAGCTTGTATTGGCGTGTATCCCGAAAGCTCCCACCTGTTGGTGATCGTCGCAGCAGTTCGGTCTCATCTATACCGATTAGTATTTTCTTTTGTTTTCCTAGGCTTAAGTTTTTGAGATATTTAGCTGTTTGTCTGAGTGTTTGAGTGAGTGCATTTCCCTTTCTTGATTTGAATTGGAGTCATGTAACGTAAATTCATTTTCTTGTATTCAATAAATTTACAGTTCGTTTTTTGAGCATTGTTAAATGTAACAGTCGTGTTTAATTTTCCTACATATTTAGTACAGTTTTGCTACTCCACGTTAGCACAACTCTTTATATTAAATCACGACTGGTACGTAGGCCAGCTTTTGGCATTAATCCTTAAATCCGTTGTGCTAGCTAGGAGTTTGGCTCAGCCAAGGTCCTGATTATTATTATTATTATTATTATTTTTGAATGTTAAGGGGAGAAACTAACTTTCTCAGAAGCCAACGGTACAATATTACAGCCCACTAGAATGCCTAGTCTCTGCTGTGTACCGTTGAGAAAGTCTATAAATTCTCGACTCTAGAGAATTGGCGAGGTAAGCCAGCATAAAGTGAAATCGCCACTTGATTTCACGAGTCTGTTCTCTTTTAATAAATGACTCGATAGTCATTCCTAGCACACATAGCTATGTATTGTATACTCCAATTATACAATATCATATTATCCTCGTGAATTATACATTTTCTTTATGAATTACTAAAATTCCCCCTGACAATTCATTTCACCTTGCTGTGGATCTGTCATGCTATTTTTGGGCAAGACGACCCTGCCTTTGGGATGACTGTGCTTTGGTTTCAGGGTTGTACCCGTACAACCAAGTCTCATCTCCAGTGATAACAATCTTCAGAAAGTCGGGATCACATTTTGCACGCTCCAACATATCTTGAGCAGCATTCATTTGCAGAGCATGTTCTTCAGTGAAAGGAGCTTTGGAATGCAGTTAGCAGCAACTCTTCGCATTCCCAAACATTCCATTAAAATTTAATGTGCTGATCCATTGCTCATTCCATTTCTTAGCAATTTCTCTGACAGTCAACTGACGATTTCCCATGACCCAATCGCAGACTTTCGTCACATTATCAGCACTCCCTGTTCATGGCCTCCCAGGACGTGGATTGCTGTCGACTGACATTCGGTCATTTTTTAAGTGACTGTACCACCCCTTTATTTACGTTACCCTCAGGGCTTCATTCCCAAATTGTTGCTGGATATTCCAGATAATTTCAACTTGGGCATCACCTAGTTTTTGGCAAAATTTGATACAGTAATGTTGTTCAACTTTTTCAATAATCGTGGCGAGAACGGGAATGCGATGAGCATAAGGTGCTCGACCATGAACACAAGCTGAGTGACAGCCACTGAGTCACTTGTGGCAGCTGGCATTAATCACGCATGCGCACGAAGGGCCTGCACTGCGCTAGACAAAACTTTGCCCATAACCTCCAACTGGCTGGTGAGAGAGAAAAAAAATGAGATTGGATACTTTCTGAACACACTTCGTTTTATTTTTTATATGCAAGGAAGAAGGAACCAAAGGCCACAGGCCTGCACACTGTTCCTTCCAAGGAAAAGCAAAAACAATACAAAAGAGAGCCAAATTCAAGATCCGTTCATTTCGAGATGCCTGGACACACTGCGTTTGAAAGACTGGAGATCATAGAAAATAGGAAATACAGACAGAGGAAGACAGTTCCAGAGTTGACCAGTTGCATAAATGATGGACTGGGAGTAACGGTTAACTCTTGCATTAGAGAGTTGGACAGAAAAGGGATGAGAGATTGTTGCTAGACGGGTGCTACGTGCCCGTCGTAAAGGTGGACGGATGCAAGCAGACAGTTCAGAGGAACAGTGACCGTTGAAGTAGCGATAGAAGATAAAGATGCAACAGTGCGGCGAAGAGACAAAGGTTGAAGGAAATCAGTAAGAGGAGGAGAGTTAATGAGACGAAAAGCCTTTGACTCCATCCTATTGAGAAGAGCTGCATGTGGGGAGCCTCCCCACACATGAGAGTTTTACTCCATACACGGACGAATAAAACCCGTGTACAAGGTCAACAACTGTGCAGGGGTAAAGAAAGTTCAGAATCGGCTTAGCACACCTAATCTCTTGGAAGCAGATTTCACAAGAGATGTAATATGTTCTTTCCAAGACAAATCACGAGAGAATGAAATCACAAGCATGTTCAAGGATGATGCAGGACATAACTATTCATTATTAAAGATTAGTGGGTAATCCTGAGGAAGTTTTTGTCAGGTTGATAAGTGTAAGAACTGAGTTTTTGATGCATTAAAAATAACAAGATTATTTTTGCCTCAACCAGAGATATGAGCCAAGTCAGATATTAGGTGTGCCATAGCCTCTTCCTTTTTTTGTTGAAGTAACTGCTGAGATGGACGTTGCGGAAATAGAATGGAAAGGTGAAGGGTGGAATCATCAGCATATGAGTGGATAGGGTTAGATGTACAGCTTAGAAGGTCATTGATGAATAAAAGGAAGAGAGTTGGTGATAGGACAGAGCCCTGAGGAACACCACTGTTGATAGGTCTAGAAGAAGAACGATGGCCGTCTACAACAGCGGCTATACAAAGACCAGAAAGGAAGCTAGAGATGAAGGCACAGATAGAAGGATAGAAACCGTAGGAGGGCAGTTTGGAAATTAAAGATTTATGGCAGACTTGATCGAAAGCCTTTGAAATGTCAAGTGCAATGGCAAATGTCACGAATTTTCTGCATCGTAGAGTTATGTAACGCAAATTGTGACACTGAGTGATTTTGCGGGAGCAACGAATGATTATGAATATTTCGCTCACTCTCAACCGCCCGTTCGCCTACTTATATTTGCATCAAGTTGTCCAAACTTTCGTCATTCTTTCGCGAGTGATTGTTTTTATGTGCAGACGGTGCACTCCTCTGAGCGATAATTTCTGAATTATCGCTTCCGCCTCCCGGCCGTTACCCGGGCCACACCCCTTTTTCTCATTCCTCGCACCGGGCACTCAAAACCAGAGTTAGTCTGTCTTTAGCCACGGAACGAGCAGGTTGTGCCTGTACGAAAGCTCGAGTGATCACTTTCTTAGCGATTTCAGATCTCAGCTTGTATTGGCGTGTATTCACGAAGCTCCCACCTGTTGGTGATCGACTTCAGCACGGTCTCATCTGTACCGATTAGTATTTTCTTTTGTTTTCCTAGGCTTAAGTTTTTGGGTTATTTAGCTATTTGTCTGAGTGTTTGAGTGAGTGCATTTCCCTTTCTTGATTTGAATTGGAGTCATGTAACGTAAATTTATTTTCTTGTATTCAATAAATTTACAGTTCGTTTTTTGAGCTTTGTTAATAATGTAACAGTCGTGTTTAATTTTCTTACATATTTAGTACAGTTTTGCTACTCCACGTTAGCATAACTCTTTATATTAATCACGACTGGTACTTAGGCCAGCTTTTGGCATTAATCCTTAAATCCGTTGTGCTAGCTAGGAGTTTGGCTCAGCCAAGATCCTGATTATTATTATTATTATTATTATTTGAATGTTAAGGGGAGAAACTAACTTTCTCAGAGGTCAACGGTACAATATTACAGCCTACTTGAGCGTCTAGTCTCTGCTGTGTACCGTTGAGAAAGTCTATAAATTCTCGACTCTAGAGAATTGGCGAAGTAAGCCAACATAAAGTGAAATCGCCACTTGATTTTACGAGTCTATTCTCTCTTAATAAATGACTCGATAGTCATTCCTAGCACACATAGCTAAATATTGTATACTCCAATTACAGAGTACAATATCACATTATCTTTTGAAATATCACATATCTTTTTGAAATACATATTTTCCCCCTGACAGCAAAGTTTTCACCAAAATCCTTAAAGGAGGATGACTAGGAGTCTGAACGGTAGGTGAGAAGATCGCCAGTTGAGAGTCCCTGACGGAACCCATACTGACGATCAGAAAGAAGGTTGTGACAGGAAAGATAATTTAAAATTTTTCTGCTAAGAATTGACTCAAAAACTTTTGAGACACAGGATGTTAAAGCAATTGGACGATAGTTAGAGGGTTGGGAATGGTCACCCATCTTTGGGACTGGCTGAATGAGAGCAAACTTCCGGCAAGAAGGAAAGGTACAAGTTGATATACAAAGGCGAAAAAGTTTACCTAGGCAGGGTGTAAGCACAGAAACACAGTTTTTGAGGACAACAGGAGGGACTCCATCAGGCCCATATGCCTTGTTAGTACTGAGGCCAGTGATGGCAGAAAATACATCAGCTGAAGAATTTCAATGTCAGTCAAGGGGAAGTCAGAGGGGGGATGTGATGGAGGAATAGCACCGGAATCGTCTAAGGTGGAATTGGAGGAGAAAGTCTGAGCGAAGAGATCTGCTTTATCAGTAGAAGAAATAGCTACAGAGCCATCAGAGTAGAAAAGAGGAGGGAAGGATGATGAGGTAAAGTTGTTAGAAAGGTTTTTGGCAAGGTACCAGAAGGAGCGAGAAGAATTCGAGTTGGAGAGTTGAGGACAACAAGCATGGATGAAATTATTTTTAGCAGAGCGAAGAACAGACTTAGCACGATTCCGGGCAGAAATATATAAGAGATGTGATTCAGGGGTGGGTTGGCTCCGGTACCTCTTATAGGCCCTCTCCTTGTTGCGGACAGCATTGGAACAAGCGTGATTAAACCAAGGCTTTCTTGCATTAGTCAGAGGATATGAGAAAGGAATGTATGCTTCCATGCCCGAGAGAATAACCTCCGTGATGCACAAGGCACACTCAGATTGCTCCCGGCCATGGAAGCAATAATCATTCCAAGGAAAATCAAAGAAGTACTGCCTGAGGGCCTCCCAATTTGCAGCTCCAAAGTGCCACAGGCGGCGTTTCTTTGGAGGGTCCACAGGCCGTACTGAAGCGATAGGACAGGTTAAGGTAATAAGATTATGATCAGAGGAGCCCAACGGAGAGAAAAGATTAACAGTGTAAGCAGAAGGATTAGTTGTTAGGAAGAGGTCAAGTATGCTGGAACTCTCTCCAAGGTGGTCAAGGATACGGGTAGGGTGCTGTACAAGCTGCTCTAGGTCATTAAGGATAGAAAAGATGTAGTCTTGTTCACCAGGTGGATCAGTGAAAGGAGAGGAGAGCCAAAGGTGGTGGTGAACATTGAAATTTCCTAGAATGGAGATTTCAGAGAAAGGGGAAATGGATAGAATGTGTTCCATCGTTGAAGTAAAATAGTCAAAGAATTTCTGATAATCAGTAGAATTAGGAGATAAGTAAACAGCACAGATATATTTAGTCAGAGAATGACAGGAAAGCCGAAGCCAGAGAGTAGAGAATTCAGAAGAATCAAGTTCAGGAACACGAGAGCAAGATAGATCGTTGCGTACATATACGCAACAGCCACCTTTGCCTTTGAAATGAGTATAGAGAAAGTAGGAGGATACAGAAAAGGGTTTGCTGTCAGTTGCCTCAGACAGCTGTCTCAGAGAGAAAGAGAATGTGAGGTTTAGAGGAGAAGAGGTGGTGTTCAACAGAGCGAAAGTTAGAGGAAAGGCCGCGAATGTTACATAAATGAAGGAGTGAGTCAGACAGTGGTTCCAGGCAGCTCTTTGAGTCGTCACCGGGAGAGGGGCGGATGGTGGGGACATTTATGGTCCCCCCCCCCCCTTGGGGACTCCGAGGCATGATTTTTGTGCGCCATTTTCATTACAAATTTTGAAAAGGAAGTGTAGTGTGTAGTGTGCATGTAGTTTGGTGTTGGCAGTTAGAGAAACTTGTACTGGAGAGCATGCTAGACTACTCTCTGTGTTACTGAGACACTGAAAATGCTCAGCAAAGGGGGATGGTCAGGATCAAGTCCTGAAGGCTGATGAAATGGAAGCTCCAGCTCTCCCTGTCATCAGCCTTCCATCCACCTTGTGAGTACTGCCCTGCTCGACTGGTGCTACAGTCTACTCTACTCGTAGTCATATATTACTCAAAATCATCCTTGCTACTACTACTACTAGTCCCTCCACTTAACCCTGACAACATACCTAGACACCACACAACAACTGGGAAGGCAACGACCTCTACAGGGTGACTTGAAAAACTTTACAGCACCTTCGAAGGTGTAATACTTCCCATTACTCCCTCTGCCTAGCGTATAGTTAATTACAAATTGATCATTAGTTGGGAACAAATGACATATTGTAGGCTAATCTTTTTATGGAATACCTGCATCCAAATTCTAAATATAAATCTATCGATTTTCATCATTAATTATAAATTATAATCCCCCTCCCCAGTAACGTGAATACTGACTGTCTTGTACCCAAAGCGAATGAAAGTATATGGAGACAGTTAACCCGTCACGTCCCAACCGATTTCCAACCTACGATACCCCAAAATACCGAGCATTTTTGGAAAAAAAATTCATTTGCTCAAACCTTCACTTTTGGTGAGAAACATCGAAAATTCTTAGAGAAATAGCGATCCTATTCTTAAAAATGTTGATACAGGTGTCATGCAACCTTACATTTTCCATCTTTATCAGGGTACCTGGCTAAAGAAAACGAACTATGGAAGGGTTAACTAATTCAAGCCACTTTCAATTACGTATTTATTTATGTATTTGGTACGAATTTATGTGTAGTAACAGACTATATTGGTTTTCACACATTTATATAGGCAATAGAAGCATTGTTCAGTCACCAAACACATCCAAATATGGCACCTTACTTTATGACATTACCACCTCATCACTTCTGTTTGTTTCTTGCTCTAGTTTCATTATTTCTTTGTCCTCCACCTCAGGAATCACTTTCACCGTGAATTTTGTCACTGGAGAGACCGTGGGGCAACATACCTTTACTGGCCAGCTTACTGCTAACAGGTGAATTGCCCAGTATGAGAGGGAAGGGGGGGTTAGGGGGGCCAGGCAGTATCCCCGCTTGACAGCAGGTAGAGGAAGGTCTCCCACATATGTCTACCCAAAATCACCAATGAAACTTGAAAATTGTGCAAATTATGGCCCTTGTAATTGTGCGACGTACCCGTATGTCGATGGGTGAAGCTGTGACAAAACATTGCGACGTACCCATACGTCGATGGGATTCCTCGGGTTAATGATGGAATATTTTTACGTTACTTGACAGATATGGATATTCTGTGGTCTCACAGAGAGAAGAAAAATAGACTCATGAGCAGGAAAATGCGTGTTTTATGAATTTCAAGCTGATATCTAAGTAAGAAAAATACAGTACTTGAAGGCTATGCAGAGTATCCGGGCTCACAGGACTTTTTTTTTTTTTTAATGGAATGATACATTTTTTTTCTTCACAAGGTCCCTTCAATAATCAGTTCCCCTCCACAACGTCTCCCCCACATGCATTACAAAACGCTCCAAGAGATAACCCACCCCAAAGACCCCATCATATTAGCACACCCACTTTAACTCCCGCCAACAGAGTGAATCCTAATGATGCCGTTATTAGCAAAGGATCCACCTAACCTGGTTCTAGTGGGTGCATTCACCACAACACCTTCAAGAGCGATTTCTCCCCGACTGAGACCAAGTGGTTACTCCCTGTCAACATGCTCGAGAGTGAAGAAAGAAACTTGTACTTTACACAGGAAAAATCATCCAAAATATTACCATTATGCCGGGAATCGAACCCGGGACTCTCGGGTGAAAGCCAGGCAGGAATCCACTATGCCACGACCGGATAAAAGCTGTCTCACATTGTCAAAATCTTGTAACCAATGTCCCTCCACCCCCACTGTGGGCCTGAAGAGGGTGAGATAACCCCCTTGCACTCGGGCAAGTAGCCTAGATGCTTTAATCAATCCGAGTCAGAATGAAGAGAGAAACCTCTACCTTGCACAGGAAAAATAATCGAATTTATTACCATTATGCCAGAAATCGAACCTGGAACTCTTAGGTGAGAGTCAGGCAGCAATCCTCTATGCCACAACCAGATGAAAGTTATCTCACACACAACCTTAAAACCAATGTCTCTCTGTCCCCATTGTGGGACTGAGAGTCCCGGGTTCAATTTGCGGTGTAATGGTAATATACTGGATGTTCGAGAGCGATTTAATCCCTACCGGATTCTAACGAATGCGTATCCCAACATGTGTGAGAGTTATTTCCCCCAACCAAAACCGAGTGGTTACATTCCCCAAATCTGAGCAAGAGCGATATCCCCAAGTCCATGACACAGTCATGGGAAATGCCTTGTACAGAACAACCCGCCCAGGTTTGTGGGAAAGTACCGGAGGGGGGAGAGGAAGAGGAGGAGGTTGTACGGGATGAAGATGACAGTAATTTAATTCTCCATATTTTTGAAAGGTAGAGGTGTTTAATGATAGTTATATAGCCACATTTTTTCCCCCATTCCTAAAAATGAGAACCCAAAATCTATCATGTACATACAGCGTCATTTCAATCATTTTCTTGAAATGCTGACTGAAATGTGTAAGAAGTGATTGGGAAGGTACTGTCTCTGAGAGTGGGGAGCCATGCCTCTCATCCTGATAAAAGCAACTGACGACCAGAAGGTCCAAACAGGATGCTTCTACCTCATCGTTCTGAAAATGTGTCAGTAGATGAAACGGAAGTAGTTCTACTCCACTTCCTTTATTATCTTCATGAAAGACTTGAATTCGAATTACAATTTCTAAACGGGAGCATAGACAGTACTGTGATGTGTGAGAAAGGGTGTGTCTTCAGCCCCTCGGGAAAGCCAATTGCTGCATGCTGCACTGGCTTGCTGCCTATCAGTGTCACAGGAAGAACCCCAACGAACAATGGGATCATACCAAGCGGATGGTGAACAGCGTGACATCTTGCAAAAATGCAATGTTGGATACGGACTGGAGCTTTCCCATAGAATTTGAAAAGATTCGTGCTTTGGAGAGTTTAAATCACCTCTCAATTCACATTTACGGGATCCATCTGAGTGTGCCTTGCGCATTATGGAAGTTACTCTCTCTAGCATGGAAGCATACATTCCCTTCTCATATCTTCTGATTAATGCAGGAAAGCCATGGTTTAACCCCCCGAGTCCCGACCGTTTTTTTACCCAGCCTACCCCCAGATCCCGACCGATTTTCGACTTTTTTTTTTTTTTGGCTAAAACCTTCGCTTTTGGTGAGAAACATCGAGAATTCATAGTGAAATCGCGATCCTGAGGTAAAAAAATGTTGATACAGGTGTCACTCAACCTTACGTTTTCCTTCTTTTTCAGGGTACCTGGCTAAGAAAACGAACTATGGAAGGGTTGACTAATTGAAGCCACTTTAAATTACGTATTTATTTCATTTATTTGGTACGAATTTATGTGTAGTAAAAGTCTATAATGGTTTTCACACAATAATATAGGCGTTTATGAGCATTGTTCACTTACCCAAAACCCCAGTATATGGCACCTTCCTTTATGACATTACTACCTCATCACTTCTGTTTGTTTCTACCTCTAGCTTCTTTGTTTCTTTGTCCTCCACCTCAGGAATCACTTTCACCGTGAATTTCGTCATTAGAGAGACTGTGGGGCAATATACCTTTACTGGCTAGGTTGCTTCTAACAGGTGAATTGCCCAGTGTGGGGGGGAAGGGAGGGGAAGGGGGGGTTAGGAGGGGCCAGGCAGAATCCCTGCTTGACAGCAGGTAGAGGAAGGTCTCCCACATATGCCTACCAAAAATCACCCGCGAATGTTGAAAAATGTGCACACAATGGCCCTTGCAATTGCGTGACGTACGATGTACGTCGTTGGGTCTGTCCGCGGAAGAAAGGAGCGACGTACAGTGTACGTCGATGGGACTCGGCGGGTTAATCGCGCCTGTTCTAATGTTGTCCGCAACAAGGAGAAGGCCTATAAAAGGTACCAGAGCCAAGCCACCCCAGAATCACATCTCTTTTATGTTTCTGGCCGGAATCATGCTAAGTCAATTCTTCGCTCTGCTAAAAATAATTTCATCTGTGGTAAATGCTCTCAACTCTCGAACTCGGTTTCTTCTCGCTCCTTCTGGCACCTTGCCAAAAGCCTTTCTAACAACTTTACCTCATCATCCTTCCCTCCTCTTTTCTACTCTGATGGCTCTGTAGATATTTCTTCTACTGATAAAGCAGATCTCTTCGCTCAGATTTTCTCCTCCAATTCCACCATAGACGATTCCTGTGCTGTTCCTCCATCACTTTCCCCCTCTGACTTCCTCATGGTTGACGTTAAAATTTCTTCATCTGATGTATTTTCTACCATCACTGGCCTCAGTACTAACAAGGCATATAGGCCTGATGGAGTTCCTCCTGTTGTCCTCAAGAACTGTGCTTTTGTGCTTACACCCTGCTTAGGTAAACCCTTTTACCTTTGTCTGTCAACTTGTACCTTTCCTTCTTACTGGAAGTTTGCTCTCATTCAGCCAGTCCCAAAGAAGGGCGACCATTCTCAACCCTCGAACTATCGTCCAATTATTTTAACATCCTATGTCTCAAAAGTTTTCGAGTCAATTCTTAACAGAAACAATTTAAAGCATCATTCCTATCACAACCTTCTTTCTGATCGTCAGTATGGGTTCCTTCAGGGATGCTCCGCTGGCGATCTTATCACATACCTTTCAGACTTCTGGTCATCATTTCGGGACTTTAGCAAAAGCTTTGCCATTGCACCTGACATCTCAGAGGCTTTCTGTTGAGTCTGGCATAAATTTTTAAATTCCAATACTGCCCTCTTACAGTTTGTCCTTCTATCTGTGCCTTCATCTCTAGCTTTCTTTCTGGTCGTTCTATAGCCGCTGTTGTAGACGGCCATCGTTCTTCTCCTAGATCTATCAACAGTGGTGTTCCTCAGGGCTCTGTCCTATCACCAACTCTCTTCCATTTATTCATCAATGATCGTCTAAGCTGTACATCTAACCCCATCCACTCGTACACTGATGATTCCACCCTTCACCTTTCCATTCGGTTTCTACAAAGTACATCTCAGCAGTTACTTCAACAAACAAGGGATGAGGCTATGGCACACCTAATGTCTGAATTGGCTCGTATCTCTGACTGGGGTAAAAATAATCTTCTTGTTTTTAATGCATCAAAGACTCAGTTCGTACACCTATCAACCCGGCAAAATCTTCCACAGGAGTACAAATAATGTTTAATAATGTCCAGCTAAGTCCTGCATCATCGTTAACACGCATGGGGTTTCATTTACTCGGAATTTATCTTGGAAAGAACATATTATATCTCTTTGAAGTCTGCTTCCAAGAGATTAGGTGTGCTAAGCCGACTCTGTACCTTCTTTATCCCTGCACAGTTGTTGACTTTGTACACGGGTTTTCTTCGCCCCTGTGTGGAGTACAACTCTCACGTGTGGGGAGGCCCCCCACATACAGCTCTTCTCAATAGGGTGGATTCAAAGGCTTTTCATCTCATTAACTCTCCTCCTCTTACTGGCTTCCTTCAACATCTGTCTCATTGCCACGCTGTTGCATCTTTATCTCTTTTCTATTGCTATTTCAATGGTCACTGTTCCTCTGAACTGTCTGCTTGAATCCCTCCACTTCTACGATGGGCACCTAGCACCCGTTTAGCAACAAACTCTCATCCCTTTTCTGTCCAACTGTCTAATGCAAGAGTTAACCGTTACTCCCAGTCCTTCATTTATGTTACAGGTCAGCTCTGGAACTGTCTCTGTCTGTATTTCCTACTTCCTATGATCTCCATTCTTTCAAACTCAGTGCGTCCAGGCATCTTGAAATGAACGGACCTTGAATTTGGCTCTCTTTTGTATTGTTTTTGTTTTTTTCTTGAAACGAACAGTTTGTGGGCCTATGGCCTTTAGTTCCTTCTTCCTTGCATTAAAAAAATAATAGATATCACACAGCGTACTTTGCGTGAAGAGAGAGCAACGAGAACGAGAATTCGGTTTATGTGCTTTTAGTCAGAGGAACTAACCTCATGCTTATCAAAGATTTCCACCAGTGGGGCAGATGCTTCACACGTTAATAACACCTCTACTACTGCAGAACTTGTTTATACAGATGTGAAAGTTTGGACGATATTCAGAATAGAGCAGGGATGCGCAGCTGAACAAACACTCATCTTCCTGGAAGAGGGGGCGAATAAGAGGTCCATCATCCATGCACGCACCTCCCCACTATCTCACCTGGCTTTCTTTGATTTCGAGTCTCAAATGCGTGCAAACTGTTATGAGTGCGATCCATCGGATCTGTCCCCCACTAGTACTTCCCTGCACGAGCCAGTCGTACATACTTTTCTCATTACTGATGACAAAGGGAAGGTGGATAGTCACACCTACTGTGGAGATGATGCCACCAATCATTTCATCAACACAGTATCAGCTTATTGGGATGATATAAACGTGAGGATATCCAACTGGCCAATGCACTGGAATGAAGACGACAGAGTTCATTTTTGTGAATCCGGACAGGTGAGGCCTGTGCAATGCAGAGTTTGCCAGTGGGTCCGATAAACATCCCCATCACAACCATTGCTGGATGGAAAATAATTACATCACGGCATATTACCGTAACAGCAATCTGGCCTGTTGCAACTCTCACAAACATCTGTTAACCTAGGCTCACAATATGAATTATGATGCAAGCTTCATTGTTATGGAAAGAGTGTGAAATAACGACAAGAAGGTATTGCATAGAGCAGGGTTAAAGTTCCTGTATGTGGATATCGGAAACATCTGCCTGATGGACTCCCTGGCATTTTTACAAGCAGGCTTGGGTAAACTAGTGGAATCACATCTTGCAGAAGGTCTCCATCTCAAAGTATTCTCAACACATGACAGAGCAACTGCCAGCCAAAGGACAGGAACTGTTGATGACCGGCAAGGGAGCATTCCCATATGAGGCAGTGACGAGGTTTACAACTTTGAATGACACGAAGCTTCCCATCAGAGAGAACTTCTTCAGGCATCTAAGGCAAGAAGGAATTTTGAACGAAGAGTATGAGTTAGCCAAACACGTTTGGGCTAAGTGTGGTTGCAGGGATCTCTGTGATTACCTGCTAAATTATGTAAGGTCAGATGTCAATTTCCTAGGGGACATTTTCACACATTGGTGACATGTTTTGATTGATATGTATACACTGGAGCCCGTGTACTATATCATCTTACCAGTTTATTCTTTCGATGCCCTCCTTAATTTCACCGGCACTGGACTGGATCTCCCTTGTGACCAGGAACTTTACAAACTAATGAGAGATAACATTTGCAAGGAACTGGCGATCGTTGTGATGCAGCATTTCCTAGCCAGGAATATTTACACTGATCCTGGGTTTAACCCTGCTGTTGAGAAAGCTTCGTGGATATGTTGCATACGCCATAAAGCACAGTATCTGGGTGTTATGGAACGACAGCTACAAGTGGATGATATCTGCAAATTAATGCCGGAGAAAATAAGGGAGTTCCTCGCTATCAGGGTTTTGAGTTAAGACACCAGCGGGCAAAGAGGTTACTGGATCTGCCTCACCACGAAACTGGTTCACGAGGAAGTAGTTAGCGTGACAGATGAACTACTCATGGTATTATCACACAAAGATATAGATGCCTCTCTCTTGTCTGACTATTGCACTGCCATTCTCCACAGAGAAGGTTGAAACCTCCCAAACACAACAGCAAACTCGTTCCGTCATGAGTGAAAGCAAAGCGCACTTTAGCCTCTCCCATTCTTACAAATGCTGATGGGTCTGGGGTCGGAAAATGAGTCATTTCAAGAAATGTACATATTTCATCAAGAACCGTACTTGGGGTGCTTCATACGCGGAAATGTCATCGCTCAGCATCAATCCATGAGCAAAATCACACAAAAGGCATTGAAGATGGTATCAAATAGCATGTTTTGCAATCTCTGATGAACCCTCAGAGATATGCAGAGAAGACGGAGGTCATGACAACAATGTGAAGATTCAAGAAGCTGATTCAAGACCCACTTTTAAAGAAGGTCGTCCGGTTGAAAGACAGTATGAAGATCTGCATCCACAAAACCAAATTTGCCAAAATATATCATCCCACACCCGTAGGATTCTAAATCCTACAATTGACAAAAGAATGGGTGTACGAATTCTATTACAATGTGTTAAAGAATAGAGCTCGCCTACCATGACACAGGCAACTACGTCGTACTGCTGAAGGAGGTGGATGACATTTTCGAGGAAATGAAACAACCACCATTAAAGGGCTTGTGGATTCTTAAAACTTCAATGTCAATCACCCTCTTTTTGATCCATCACTTTAAGGCCAACTGGGGCGACTCAAGTGCGAGGTATGCAGCAGTATAATAAAGGAGGGGATATTTCTCAAGCCCAGGAGTTAAAGCCTACTCCAATGCAATAATTCTTCCTTTATATGCAGCAAAGGACTGCTGAACACCCATCAAAACATCGACTAACACCAAATATCTACAATCCCAGGAGGGTTGAGCAGATATCGAGTACTGTGATATTAGCATCAGAAATATTAAAAGAAACATTGCTACCATAGCATCAGAAATATTAAAAGAAACATTGCGACCAAGCCATACGAAAGAATAGTCAGTCGTCCCTTGATGACAAGCATTATCATCTTAACCCTTCCACCTCCTTGGCATACGGGCATCCTGATATACCTGCCAGACCCTCTGAATCTCCTCCACCCCCACCCCCACCCCCCACCCCCACCTTGCGGTCCAGCGTCCCACTGGTGTAGAAGTATAGGTGGGTAGCAAACAGATCACCCCAGGATTGTAGGAAGGGGTGACAACACACTCCTCCCTGACATGCTGATGGTGGTGTTGCCCAGGGCTCGAAACATAAATCCCACCTCCCCTTCCCACAGACAGTCACCTGGTTGGTCAATCAGACAGTCTAGTATGGAGAAAGCTCAATGTATGGACAATCAGCTGCTCGATGTATTCAGATCACAAGTTAGATTACTTGTAGTAGAATACACCAATTGTGGAAGATAGGAGTTTGTCTCAGAGGCAAATACGAAATACCAGAACAAATTTTATAAGGGCAATATTTCAGGGGTTGAAAGTCACCCCTCTGCAGACTAACCCCGAAATATCTAATAAACTGGAATTGAAGCAGAGGGTAATAAACTGTTTCGAAAAAGACTGTGGAAGCAAAACAGAAAGAGCAATTATGCATGTCCTTGATAGTTTCTTCTTTGATGCCTTGGAGAATAAACTGTGATGCAGTCATAAACAGGGAAAGACACGCCAATATCAGTGTTATTATCATTATTCAGAAACTTTTTATGCTTAGGAATTACTCTAGGGATATGAGTTTAAATGTAAGTCATTTTGTGCTGCACAAGATGCGGGACTTGAACCAGACTGAAACCTTGGGAAAACAGTTGTTTGGGAAGGCTGGGTACTGACAGAGGGCGCACATTTATAAGAAAACAAAATTTAAGGAAAGCTACGGATATTTGCTTGTGGACGTTGTCTCCAGTACACCCAATTTTTCAACCTACAGATCACGAGTCATCAGATCTGAACCCAAAATTGATTACAAATGGATGCCATAAATGGACTGCTTAAAAGACGTTATGAACACCCAAAAGAGCCTCTGGCATATGGGGGGGGTATGGAAATTATGCAGAGGTTCTTGGCTCTTGAACCTGAGCATCACAATGAAAATGGTAAAAGAAAAAAATATCTCAGAAGGGAACAAAGCCTATACCCTCCAATATTAAATTAAAAGTTTCCTCAACTCAGAGTACCATCTTCTAAACATAAAGGTATCCTAGCCTGTGATTTGTTTGACATAAGTTGGTTTGCGAAGTTTAATAAAAGCACCCTATTTCTATTAGTACACAACATCATATTTAGTCACTTTGCTAAATTCTTACTGTCGAAGAGAAAATCAGCTAAGGTGGTCAACAGAGCTTTAATGCAGGTTCTGGTAAGCATAGATTACACCATTTTTGCAACAGAGGTACCGAAATTTACAAACGCCACACTAAGAAGAACTTGGAACCTATAGGGATTAGGAAATATAGCACTTTGCCACAAGATATAAAGAGCTCACTGGTCAACAGGTTCATCCAAACATCGAAAGGGAAAATATATTTGTTTCTCACTCGCTTTGCTCGCTCAAACACCAAATTCAATAACAGTTTTGACCCCGGACATATGTACCCGAGCGAAAAATTGATCTCATCAGAAATGGGGGCAGGGGTCGGGAGGTAAAGTGTAGTACTGTAGTGAACTTTTATCGATATCTCAGCCAATTTTGAAGTTACAAGAAAGATAGAAACCAATTTGGAAATCGCATAAAAATCCTCAATTATTTTCATTTAATAGACAACCTGTAATTCCCAATAGTTTTCCATAAATCGAGGAAATTATTTTTTATAAGGCAGATTAGTGTAACAGCCGGCTCCACAAGAAGTAACAGTCTAAGGTTGCATGAGTAACGAAGCAGTTTTTTCCGACGATTGCTGAGAGCAACCAGGTTTTGCCTTTTCAAAACAAATAATACCTTCTGTTTGGCTTTTTTTTTTTTTTTTTGAAATTTTGACAGAATCCGAGTCAAATTAATACAATACTCTGATCGACGAAAGAAACTCTGAATTTCTTATTTCTGATTCAAATTGGAGTGCACCGAGAGATTTGGTGAAAGTAGTTTTTGTTAGTGAGCAAAAAGCAAAGTCATTATTAACCTGCTAGACCCCAATCCCTAGACCTGAAATTAATACAAGAGGAGTATTGGTTTTAGGAAGTATAAGGGAATATTTTTGGTGTAATCTAATAAGTTCTTTTTAGTATTTTCAGGTCAGGAAGTCAGAGGAAGATGATGAGCAACATGAGAAATTCAGCGCTGCCTGACTCGCTCGATTGCTTCCTTGAACACGTTCCACGCTTTCAGTGTGGACGCCTATTACATGTTCATATTTAACCAAACGTAACACATAACCGTACGTCAGTGTCCTGCAGGAGTTGGCGGGAGGATATAGTATTAACTTCCCGCCATAGAGGACTAACATCCAGTTCCGGAAAATGTTTAAGTGCAAGAGAGCAGGTGCCAGACTCGGCACTTTACCATTAGCTGGCGGACATGCTGTGCGTATCATTTCTGCCGATAGGTCGTCCAAATTTAACAGGGGTTTTCATGTGCAGAACACTAATGAGGTGTTTGTTATAGACATGGATTTATGCATGTACAAACTGAAAGATTTAAACAACAAACTCATGCAGCGGTTATTTTATACCTATCCTAGATTTTATTATTACCTCTGTCCATTAAAACAGCATCTTTACACATATTCTTGCTGTTGCAGAGGTTATTGTAGTTAGCTTAGAAGATGCCTTTTCAACTAAGGAGGTTAAAAACTAATGTCATTAACCCTTTAAATATGATCATGCCATTTGTATTATATTCTTGTTACATTCTTGTTATATTTATATCATATTCTTGTTACCATGTAATCATCTGCTTCAGATGGGACAAAACCCCCATGGTTACTAGTAAGTTTAGTATTTAGGTGGTCGTACCCAATCCTGGCAGATTTCTGAAAAGTTTTTATTTTTTTGGCTATAACTTCCGCTTTTTATGAAAAACATCAAAAATTCAGAGAGAAAGTGCTCACCTGAGCTTCGAAGTGCCCTGTACAGGTGTGTACAGGTGACCTTTCCCTCACCTGGAACCGTCTTCTATGGAGCCCCACTCCAGAGAAGTCATTTTCTATGATAGGGCTAAACTATGCCAAACCAATCAGAATAGGTAGATATTAATTTATATAGTACAAGAGTATATTGGTTTTCACTCAATAATATAGGAATATAAGCATTGTTTCACTCACCAAACACATCAGCATACCGCACATTCCTTGATAACATTACCGTCTCATCACTTCTTCTCGTTTCTTCCTCTGGCGCCACATAATCTTTGTCCTCCACATCGGGACTCACTTTCACCTAGAATTTCGTCGTCCAAAAGACCGTGGTGTGACATGTCTTTACTGGCTATGTCACTGCTAACAGGTGAGTTGCCGAGAAAATGTCATGGAAGGGACGGGTCACGCAGGGTCAGGCAGTGTTGCCTCCTGGTGGCGGGCAGAGGAAGGTCTCCCACATATGCCTACCAAAAATCACCCACGAAACTTGAAAAATGTGCAATTGACGGACCTAGCTATTGCAGGACGTTTATATACATCATCGGTACCGAGCCTGACGAAAGATCGGACGTATATATACATCAACAGGACACTGCGGGTTAAACATATTCTAAAAATCCAAGATGAACAGTGCCAGTGAACTAGGTTTCATCGTATTTGTTCAATATGTCATAGAACAAATCCAAGAGATTCATAAGTCAAGAGCCACTATTCAGAAAATCTTTTTGTTAAATATCTGAGATTCTGAATGATTAACAAACTTGTCAAACACTTGCAAAACACAGATATGCTACTTCATCTGTAAAATCCTGGTTTGTTGCATTGTCTGATTACCTTATCAGGGTTACATTTGCTAGTTTCTGTTTGTGTGGCTCGTTACCCCTCTCTATCATGTGTTGAAAAGTTCAGCTAAAAAACTTGGTATTACATTGTTTTCTCTTTCAATAAATGCAGAGGTATTTTATCTGGCCCTTCTGTTGACCTTAAGTTTTCAGGCTGTACATCTGGAGAAGCTGCAAAAATTGTAGTTGCATTTATGTTTTTATTATCTGCCAAGGAGGTTGTTTTTACCAGAGTTAGTCTGTTAGTCTGTCTGTTAGTTTATCGGTCTGTCTGCCTGTTAGCAAGATTACTCAAAAAGTTATGAACGGATTTTGATGAAATTTTGTGGAAGGTTGGTCCATGCACCAAGGAAGAAATTATTACATTTAGCGGCTGATCCGGATCCAGATCCGGAGTATCCCGCACGATCTTTCTTAAAGTTCTCAATGAAATGCAATTAAATTTTGTGAAAATGTGGGTCATCGACCAAGAAAAATTTGATTAAATGTTGGGGAGGATCTGGATCCGAATTCTGATCCTGATCCTGATCGTTTTTTATATCAGTGGCATTGGCAGAGGTATCAGCTCTCTGAGCGCTTTCTTCAAAGAAAGTCTGTTTCATCGCCATTATGCTCTGTTGTATGACAAGTGGGCCTGTTTAGACCGTTATTACCTTTTAACCCTCCACCTGACATAGTCAGAGGAAGGTGTTCTTATTTTTTATATAACTGAAATATTCTTTTAATGTTAATTCGTTCATGCAAGCAGCATTCACTTCAGGTTTTTTCTTTCTTTCTTTTTATTAACTTTCTACTATTCCAGCACAGAGCATTCAATTTTTTGATTGCCTAAACACACACACACACACACACACACACAGAGAGAGAGAGAGTAGACGAGAGAGTAGGTGAGAGAGTAGAGTGGATGAGCGAGAGTAAGTAAGTAAGTAAATGTTTATTGCTTTAAAGTCATACATCCATGTATACATTTGAACGTTATATAACAAGCAACGGTCTGTCGAGCCTAGGCTCCCTGACAGACATTTTTATCAGTACCATATATGAATTGTGGATGCTTTAGTTACATATACCGACTACAACCATATGAGTATCACTGAAGAGATGAATATATAAATGCAAACTACAACACATATATATTTACATACATGTACATCGATATACATACACACATACTTATACATGTATATACATGCCCACATGTGCACATATATATACATACATATACACACATACATATCCATATACAAACATACACATACACGCACACACATGCGTATACATATACAGTAGATATACACACATGCACATATACGTACATATACACACATATACATATATACATACATATATACATACACATACATATATACACATATTTAATCACAACACACACACACACAAACACACACACACAGCTACTCATATACGTTCATATACATAGACATACTATGGATTAATTGTATCATAAGGTGCTTTTGTTCTAATTTAAATTATTAACAAATTATATGTATGTTTTGCTGACCTAACAAATAATTTTTCATTTCCCTTTTGAATATTAGAATGTTACTTGACTTAAGGAGAATTTTTCTGTTTATTGGCAAACTATTAAACAATTTAGGGCCGAAAGATATTATACTGTTCCTGAAGAGAGTTGTTCTAAATTGTGGAGAACATAAATTAATGCTATTATTACGAGTATTACGTGGGTTTTCCACAAACTTAAATTTTTATTCCCTACATGGCCTCTCAAGGTCTTATACATCAAGAGTAATGTAAAATATTTATGAATATTTTCAAAGTTCAACAATTTTGTATTTGAAAATATTGGGGTTGTTGAATCGAATTTACCTAGAAAATATATACATTTTAAATTTTTTTTTGAGCTATTATTATTTTGTTCAAAAATGAGGGCCAAGTACATGCCCATATGGATACACAGTACATGAGGTAAGGATAACATAGTGTATAATAAATGCTGACCATAGCTTCTGTTGTTAGTTTATACCGGACTTTGTATAATACCCCACACACTTTGGATAACTTTAAACATATTTCATCTATATGATACTTATAATTTAAATTCTCATCTATAAGTACACCAAGAAATTTTATTTGACTGACATTTTGTATAATTTCACTGTCAAGTAGCAATGATGGCAAAGATTTTTTTACTGATCGGTTTTGAAAAAATATATATTTTGTTTTAGAAACATTAAGCTTTAATTGATTAGATTTTATCCATTGATTTATTAAATTTAATTCCAAAAGTAAGTTTGAATGTAGGCAACTGATATTTTTGTCTGCTAACAAGAGATTGGTATCGTCAGCATATATCGTAAACTTAAATTTTGTGCTGGCATTTATTATATCATTAATGTATATTAGACAAAGAAGTGGCCCAAGGATAGACCCTTGTGGTACACCTTTTGATAAAGATTTAAAAGGTGAGAAATTGTTGTTACAAAAAACACATTGCATTCTATTACTGAGATAACTATGAAATAGTTTTAATGGGACACCTCTTATTCCAATATGTTCCAACTTGTCAATAAGAATTTTGTGATCTAACGTATCGAAAGCTTTCGATAAGTCAATAAATACCCCAACTACATAGAACTTTTCTTCTAAGAACTTATAAACATTGTCAACAAACTGTAGTATTGCAGATTCTGCTGATCGATCTGTACGAAACCCATGTTGGTATTCAGATAGCATGTTATTTTCCTCAAGGTATTTTATCAATCTGACAGCAATTACTGTACTTTTTCAAATATTTTACTGAAAGCTGGTAGTACTGAGATTGGGCAATAATTATTAATATCACTTCTGCTACCTGTCTTATATGTAGAAATAACTTTGGCCTTTTTTAAGTGATCAGGGAATATACCTGTTTTCAACATAAGGTTGATTATGTGAGTCAAAGGTTTAGATATTAAATCTGATGTATATTTTAAAACTTTGGGGGATATAGCATCATAACCTGGAGCAGCAGATTTTAAATCATTCAGGTAATTTTCAACTTCAGTCTGTTGTGTTGGAAGTAAGTACATTGAGAAATCAGGAGAGTTAGTCAAGTACCTACTATGGTTGTTTTCCATTCCAGTTGATTCTGTGTTGGAGATTTTTTAAAAATGTTCATTAAATAACGTAGAGGTGTCAATGCAAGGAGGCTTTAATTCAACAGAATGCACAGAGGTTAAGTTGTTTGTTCTACCAAGTATTGAATTAATAGTTTTCCACTGGGATTTAGGATTGCCTTGACTTTCTTTCAGTATATCTTTGTAATACTTATTTTTTGCTGCTCTTAAAACTTATGTCAATTTGTTTCTGTGTTGTCGATATTGTTCACCAAAGGTCAGTGGCCATTTTTTTGCTAGTCTCTCTAATCTATTTCTTTCGTTAATGCTGTTTTTTTTTAAAGCCGTTGTTATATATGGACTAATTTCACATTTTCTATTTACAGGTGGTGGCGACCATCATCCACTCACTTGATGTAGTGCTGCCTACTTCTTCCTTAGCCTTTATCATTCTTTTTTCTGTCTGCCCTCCTTTCTTCCTATTTCTCCTATATTTCCTGTCACTTCTTACTGCTTTTCTTTCCTTTACAGGTGGCATTACATTGAGTGACAAGCCAAATGGTTTCCTGTAAGCCAAGAAACCATTTACAACGCTGGGTGGTAACCATATAACCAAACCATACGTGCTCCCTACGTGTCAACAAGTGGGTTGGTGGAGGGTTAGTGCCCCTCCCCGTAAAAAAAAAAAAAATAACTCAAAGTCAAATGGCCACCCCTTACGGGAATATGGTGTCTTGCAATAGATAGATAGATAGACAAACCTTTCTCACTGGAAAATGTTTTTGAAGTAATGTATCATATATATTATAAAATTTGCTATAAGAGTTATCGGGACAAACTAATGTTAATACATTATTCCAATTTACATGAACAAGGTCATATTTGAAGCTTTCTAGTGCAGAAGATGTTATCATTCTCTTATTAATAGAATAAGTAACATCAGGTTTTCCATGGATATATTTAAACTGAGAAACTATTGGGAAGTGATCAGTAATGTCTGTTTGTATTATATAGTTACCAATATTTAATTCCACTTGTGTTGTCCAATTGTGATCTATAAGTGTAGCCGACATGTCAGTTACTCTTGTTGGCTTTATTAAAGGGAACAAAGAAAAAGAATACATAACATTGATAAACTCAGAAACAAAGTTATCAGTCTTCAACAGATCTAAATTAAAATCCACTAATATGTAAATCCCTTGGTATTGTTTATCATGGGCTAAAGAAAGAATTTGACACTGAATTTAAAAAGCTATTAACATTACCACTTGGAGGCCTATAAATACATATAAATAATGACTTCTTATTCATAGTACAGTTTCTACACCTATACTTTCTATAGAAGACTCCATTAGAGAGAATTCATTCTGCACTAACGAGAGATAGTCAGTTGAAATATATAATGCTACTCCTCCACCATACTTATTTTTAGAGTCTGTAAACATTTTGTACCCTGGTAGTTCATAGAGTGGAGCAAGATGTGGGTCTAATCTTATTTCTGTAAAACCAAGAATATTTATTGCTTTATATTCATTATATAAGACAGTGTCAGTAAAGTATTGAAGGTTTTTTGGGATTGATCGTGTATTCATACTTGATATTGTAAATGTATTGTTGTTACTAGGCAGATCTAAGTCGTCAACGAAGATATATTTTGATTTTGGAACATTTAGATGTCTTAGGTGGGTGTATAATTTACTGATATCTAAGTCACTGTTATATTTATCTTCAAGTATAATAAACGGATCGAATTCCAAGTTATGGGGATCGTTGATGCTGACCACTAAACTTGGATTATCAAGAACAGTATATAATTCTTCATCACTTGCATTGGCAAAAGGTCATTCTTCAGCAAAACCTATTTCGTTAATCTCTGTAGACATAAATTGATCAAAATTTACAGTTAGAGCAGTAACTTATCTATTTCCTCTTGCGTTCTCTGGCGTTTCTTTGCTGCCGCTGTTTAGTGCCGCCAGCCTCTGCCAAGTCACCAGCAGTTTCACTGGACCTTACCTCCAGCCCTTCCCGGAGCCATGGCATCGGTGGCACCATTAGAGTCTACAGGTATGGTGTGTGCAGAATCAACAGTCAAAGCTGTCGCACTATCGACACCATCAGATGCAACATCGACTGTACCAGCTGCAGATGCTCCTTCACTTTCTGTACTCCAAGTTATCCCTGAAGATGTTCCGCTGTCAGGTACCCGAGCACTTTCCACTCGTGGAACCACCAAAACTGTTGTCCAACTCGGTCGAGTTGCCACCTTCGCTGGAAGCAGAGCAGCTGGCCCCTCCTATTGATAATGATTGTTGACCACTTTCCTCCTTTATAATTAATTTGGTGTACTTAAAGAAGGCTATTTTTGCTTCTTGTCTTGCTTGCCTCAGCAGGTGGATCTGATTCTTCTTTATTTCTTGGAATGCCGAACAAAGGTCCTCATTTATATAAACTCTTGTACCCTTGAGTTTCCCAGCATTTCTCATCACTGCTTCACGATCCCCAAAATTATTGAATCTTACAACAACTGTTCGAGGACGGGAGGGATCAACTGGTCCTACTCGGTGCGCACGTTCCAGATTCATTGGAGGTAGTTGAACCGTCTCTTCCAAAAGCTTCATAACCGCTGCAGATGTTTGTTCCCAAGTTTCACCAGGCTGCTCTTGAATCCCAGTGATTCGTAAGTTGTTACGACGATTATAGTCTTCTTGGTAGTTTAGACGTCTTTCCAGTTCATCAATTCTTGTTTTTAAACCTTCAATTATAATTTTCTTTTCATTGTCTGACTTCCAAAGTGATTTTATTTCACCTTTATAATCTAACACTTCGGCCTGGGTGAACTCCAAACTCTTTATCCTTCCATTGTCTGAATTCTGGACTTCAGTTGTTCGACGACGACAATGTCCATAGCTGTCCGAAAGGTCAGTTCTTGCGCTTCAAGGAGCACTTTGATAGCGTCAAGATCCATTGCTGTTGGTTTAAGGATATTCACACTTCTTGTTACTCCAATATATTGCTTCTGAAGTGTGAGGAAAAGCCAAGATCTTAGAAAACACTTGGCAGGTTAAAGGTAGAGGAGCACCTTGGAGACACGTCCGCTCGCAACCACAGCACCACGAGAGAATTAGCTAATGATAGTGAGTGTGCTACAGAGTGATCAAGTGAGTGAGTGAGTTAGTGGGTGGGAGAAAGAGTAGTGTGAGCCAGTGAGCCAGCGAGAGAGCTAGCCAGAGAGTGAACAAGTGCCCGGTGATAAAGTAAGCCGAAAAGGGAAGGGGTGGGCGGGAAATACAGTGGGCGAGAGACTGTGTGGGCGTGTGAGAGAGTTGGAGAGAGAGTGATCGAGC
>JAGKTI010007006.1:0-26722 GCA_018397915.1 Birgus latro
AAACAGCAAAATAACAGAAGACAGCAGCCACAAAACAGCAAAATAACCTGTATAGTCAAGAAGGGTTGCAGTGCTGTTAAAATACAGCAGCTGCAGTCCATGGAAGTTTATGTCCACCTTATTGGCATCCTGTGAAGGTAAGTCACATTAATTACTTCACTATATCCTTTTCACTTTAACTTGGCCCAGGTATTCAGCCTTTTGCAGCTTATATTGCATAGTACAGTGGCAGCAAAAGACAGTACTGCCGCTCTACTGCCTTTCCATGGCACTGTTTTGTGACGAGCATCATATTTTAGTGGTAATCTATTGTCATAGCTCAGAATTCAAGGAAGAGAGATGGCATTTGTTTAGAATAAAAGGAGTATATTAACAAAAATAACCGTATATGTTATTTTTATTGTAATTTACCATACATATAAAATACTGTTGATGGTGTTGTTGTTGTGGTGGGTATATACAAATGTGAACCCCAGGCTGAAGCTGTCCCTCTCCTGCAGTCCGTCCTCCTCCTGGCAAGGGTGGGGAGGAAGAGGAGGGACATTTAACACAGCTTGAATTTGGCTTTCTGTTATCTTGTTTTATTTTTTCTTGGAGGGAACAGTTTACAGGCTTCTAGTGTTGGTCCCTTCTTCCATGCATTAAAATAAAAATTATATAACTGCTGGCTGGCTGTGTTAGTACCACCACATGAAGGCAGTCTGTCGTCTTCAGCACCAAAAAATATCAGTAAAGGTGACTGTTGGTTTGTTATCATCTGACAGAACTGAGTCAGACACATATTGGAAGACTAAACTGTAGTGGTGTGACATTTGATGAGCCATAGTTATGTGGTAACAGGGAATCTCCTTGGTTTCTAGACTGTTTTTATTGTACTTTAGCCCAAATTTGTGTCATTTTGCAGCTTATTTCATGGAGGTCATTGGCAGAAAAATACATTGCTACAGCTTACATCCTTTCCATAGTATATACTATTTTGCGGCTAGCACCTTATTCAGGTGTTAATGTTTTGTTTCGGTTTAGGTTTTAATGGCAGTTTTATGCCAGGTTTGCATAAAACCAGTATCAGCTCTTCAGTGTGACTACTTGGACATCCACTGAGCTGAAAGGGGTTAGGGATCCTTGCCAGATTAACCCGTAACCTACAGGCCTTCCAAGAGACCTGTTCTACAAGTGCTACAGGCCTCTCAAGAGCCATTGTAATAAATTTCTGAATCCAGTTTGATCTACTCTTTCATTCTGTCAGACAAAAGATGAGATTGGAGCAAGTCAATGTTTTGGTGTGTTTTTATGCAGTGGGGGTCAGTTGTAAAATGCCAGAGGAGCACTTGTTAAGTTAAACATGCTGTAATAACTAAGACGTATTGCATACATCAACATCATCATCATCCCACCTCTTTCTTACCAACATGGGGGATGAGGTAGGGTACAGAAAGCCAGGAAAAGGAAGGAATATGATAGTGAGAGAACTAATCAACATTATGTCCAGTGAAATGGGCAACACACTCATTCATTCACCATTCAAGCCCCTGGAATCGTGGGTCCTGATAGAAACACTTCTCTTCATATTTATCTATCACAGCCACTAAAATAAATGGGCCACACACTCATTCATTCACCATTCCACCCCACAGAATCCTGGCTCCACATTATAGATACACCTGCCACACGTAGCTTCCTGTTTATCTATCAGTGCCAGCCAGAACAGGCATAATATTAACTGTAGTGTTTACTGGTGTGTTTGTTGTTTGTGGCTAACTTTTTCTATTATCGTTTCAGGTGATAAGCAGTACCACAGTTGTCAAGATTAACCACAGCAACAACAACAGCTGCAACACAAGCGCCATCCCTGCCACAACCTCCTTCTTTGCATATCTGCTTTCCATTGACAACCGCCCACCTCAGCAAGACATCAGCCACAGTTAGATAGACACATACATACACTGAGTCCTCATTATAATTTTTTCCCCATTAATTTCTCAGTAACTTATGGAAAAATTGCCATAGACATCTTTAAATTTGGTTAGCAAGCTTACCCCCCATCTAAAGCATCAGTTGTATGTATAAAGTTGTAATGGTTTGGAAGCCGTGCCAGGATCTGTATTATCCTGTACAACATTTACCTCATCACAGTGCCTCTGCCCCCTATATACCTCATGGACCAGTGAAACCAATATTTATCCTGCCAGTTATATGGATTTAACTTTGATATTTTTGAAAGATCCTGGATTTCTTTTCGTTTACATTCATATCATATACTTTATAAAGGTTTCAATATGCTTGCATGGGTCAACTTTGGTCACTTAATGGCAGCTGTCCACATTGCTTGATCTCTGGCAGCCTCTCTATTATCTTTGGTATTAGTCCAGGTTAACTTAAACAGGATTTGCCTCTGAAAAGTTCTGTTCATAACATGTAAAGTTGATTTGCCGTTTCCCCAAAATTACAGCATCAGTTGTATGTCAAAAGTTGCAGTGTTTTGTCCATTTTCTCCCAGTTTACAGTACCAGGTCTGAGTAAATCATCATTATTATCATCAACCAGACCTTCTTTCCCATCCCTAGGTTGGGTGAGGTAGGGTCACGAGAGCCACAATTAAAGATATACTGAGATACCAACCCAAGTGTACCCAATTAAATAAATCACACTGCAATTTTCTGCCCATGCAAGCCCCTGGAATCCTGATAAACAGTTACACATATATCGTGGCCAGTTTATCTAAATTTACAGTAGCCATTGAAAGGAAGAAATTATGATATTTTGTAAAACATCCATACTTTATAATGAGGACTGAATATTGAACTAATGTTACTGTACTACTATACCCCTTCACTCCAATGATGTACCTTTATTATTATTATTATTATTATTATTATGATTATGTATTCACTATCTGCAGACAGTATTATTCATCTCAAGTGAGGCTGTTAGAAATTATGAGGTTAGATAAAACCTCAGTCAATCTCTAAGACTCGTAAACTAAATTTTCTCGTACTACCCAGTGTAAATATCAGAAAGGATGGTTGGTGTGAAGGGGTTAATGTGCTCACAATATAGTCATAATTAAGGACTGCCCATGAAGTGACACAACAGGTAATTATGGCCTTGTTTTAGTTTAGTTGTTAAGGTGTAACTCTGTGTGTCTGGTTGTGGCTTTTCTGTTGGGTTCCTGCCATTTTTGTTTGCTTTATTGAGTGAGGGGATGGTATGTAGAGCCCTGATAGAGCCCTGAACTACCACAGGCCTTAGATACAGCCTTGATAGAGCCCTGCACTACCTGAGGCCTTAGATACAGCCTTGATAGAGCCCTGCACCACCCCAGCCCATCCCTAATGTCAGTAAAATAGTCATAATGACAGGAATGATTTGAAAAAGACCACCAGAGTCACAGAGTTAAAGGTTGCTTCCACAGTCTGTTGGTTTGTATCCCAGTGAAGAAAAAAATACCCATATAATAACCTCCATTGGTGACCTACAAACGACATGAAGGATTTCATGGTAACAACATTTTTACATATATAATTTTTGACAATGTGTGCGCATCATTATACTAAGCTTCAAGAGAGAGATGCAGAGTTTATTGAGGATGCAATGGTAACTTTTTAGTTAATTTTGATAATAATGGTTATTATGCTTGCCAAAATAATAAGCATAATTAGAGAATATGTAGCGTACAAAGAATTTCATGGTAGTTGTTGTTATAATGGTGATGGGTTCCTGTGCTGACCAACACAGTATATTAAGCCACATTAAAGAACCATGGATTTCACTGAGTATCCTTGGTAACTGTTGTGATAGTGTTTATGTTCATGGTTTGGACTCACCCACATCACCACCAAAGGTAACTTGAAGCGTATGGTCATACAGGTTCCTTCCTGGAGAGGTTACACATTTTTCCATCGTCCCTCGTATAGACACAAGTTAAGGTTTCCTTGCTTCGGATTGTAACAAATGACGGGGACTGTGGAAGCAGCCTAAACATTTGTATTATTTCTTGTATTGCTGTTTTTTATAGTTTCTTGCATAAAGTACAGTACAATCATACTTAACAATACTCAGAAACTATTTTATGCAGAATATAATTACTTACAACATGGGTGCTCAGCCAGCCCATCGGCAGAATATGTCAGGGTCTTCTTCAAATGAAATATGCTGCATTATTAATTTGTATTGTGGCAGTAACACTTAAACTTTCATCAGTTTCATCATCATTGTTGTTGTTCAGGCCACAGGTTTATCAGAACATGAACCCAGTGACTGCAGGCTGAAGTTGCCATTTTTCTGCAGTTCATCATCCCTCTGTTAGGGGATAGAGAGGAAATAGACGAGCATTTGTAAAACCAGGCATCAGCACTGCTTATTTTTTTTGTGCCTTTATGAGCAGTTTGCCACAAAGGTGTGGGAAGTAATTCCATCTTGTGCGGTGTTTGTGATAAATGGGTGCACAAGAGATGTAGTGGTATGAGGTAGACTGCAAGATAATGCTGATTTTATGTGTGCGGCGTGTCGGGGAGAGCAGATGGAGATTGTTAGGCTTGAAAGGATTGAACTTGCTGGTGAGTCTCTTGAGTGTGTGGAAGAGTTTTGTTATTTGGGAGGCATGTTATATGCTGGAGGTGGGGCTGGAGCTAGCTCAGTTACTAGGGTGAGAAGTGGTTGGAAGAAGTTCAGGGAGCTGTTGCCTCTCCTGATTTTGAGAGGACTCTCCTTATGTGCTAAGGGGTCTTTGTATGCAGCATGTGTTAGGAGTGTGATGCTGTATGGTAGTGAGACCTGGACAGTAAAGGAAGAGGATATTTGCAGGCTTAAACATACAGAAATGACAATGATTAGGTGGATGTGCAGTGCATCCATGCTTGCAAGGCCTGGGGGGGCTGGGTTTACAATGGAAGAGTTGAGAGGTAGGATGGGACTGGAGTGTATTGGTGTTATGATGAGGAGAGGTAGGCTGAGGTGGTTTTAACATGTGGAGAGGATGGGGGATGATAATTGGGTGCAGAGGGTGAGAAGTGTTAATATTGGGGGAGGGGTTGGGAGGGGTAGACCGAGAAAGACTTGGGACGAGGTCATTAAGTGTGACCTCAGGGTTAAGGGACTGAACAGGGAGGCTGCCAAAGATCGAGCAGCATGGAGAGCCGCCAATCGGTGACCAAGGCTGACACATGCAACTATGTTGGTACCTTCAAAAATGAAATGATGAGCTGGTACCAGTAAAATGCAGTTGTATGATGGTATGCATTTATAGGGAAAGTTGATAAAAGCAGAGTGCAGCCTGCCATGCCATGTCTGTCTGAATATAAAGTTGCTACCAAGTTTGTTGTGCTTATAAATAGAAAGTTTGACATTTTTGCTATAAACCTTGAGCACCCATGTTCTGGAAGGATTGTTAGGGATCTTTTCCTCGTATTTACCAACACTTCAGAAATACGTTTTTGTAATTAATTTCTCATCATTTATCACAGTAGATAAGGATAGCCGTTTACCCCTTCAGCCTCAGTATATCATTTTTAATATATTCTTTCTGCCATCTATCCATCCATCAGGAGTGTAGGGGGCCGAGGCTATGCTATCCAACATGCATCATCTAACTCTGTATATTCCCATCAGGAGTGTAGGCACCCAAGGTTAGGTTGTTCAGTCAGGACATCAGCTTTGTTTTATTCTTGCTTCCATCCATCCATCATCTAACCCAGTATTACCCCAGCAGGAGTGTAGGGGGCCGAGGCTAGGCTGTAGGAGGTGGGCTATGGCAGGTGAATTATGTGCTGTGAAGATGAGTGTTGTAGGTTGGCCAGAAAGGTGCAGGGTCATGGGTGAAGAAGGAAAGGAAAATGATGGGTGAGGATGATGGACAGAAAACCGTGCATAGGATTGGTTGTCAGTTATAGTTCTCTCACTTTTAATTGGCCCAGATGTATGTCCTTCTGCAACTTATTTCACATAGCTTAGTTCAGAAAAAGACAGTGCTATGGCTCAACATTTTTTTCAAACAACTCATTCATGAGCAGTCATGCATTCTTAGGTTAATCTCATGTTGCAACTCAGCATTCAATGTGGCAGTAGCAGTGTGAATTCAAGGTAGAGCATAGGTGTGTATCTAGGCTGGTAAGGTGCAAGTCAGTGGTATAAAGAACTGGTAGTCCCAAGTTGTCCCCTTCAAAGCATAGGGGCTTAAGGTTAGGCTATTGTAATCCAGAACATTTAAGGGTAGGGGACTTACCGATGCCTCTGGTTGCATTTTGTGATAGAAAAGTGTCCAGGCACTTGTATATAGATTTGAACCATAACATGTAAGCCACAGTTCATTTTGATGTGAGAGCTGTAGATCATCAGACATCTTCCCCTTATCATTCTCCCAAAACCTTCATTCTCATATACTCTGTTTTCCCTCATGTCTCTACCTCATTCTCATGTTTCCTCTGAGGCACATTACCAGTCAAATCATAGGCTTGTGGGTCACTGTCACTCACCTTCATTTTATTCATGGTACCACTGCACTTGATTTTATTCAGTTCTTGGAAGACTTCTTGCAGCAAAGGGATTCATAAATTCTGAAGTGTCTCCTAAGGTGAATAAAATCAGTGTATTGCCAGATGAAATGTAACATACTCTGGCTGAAGGAGTAACTGCAGTAAGCACTTTGAGTTACTTTTAGATTCACTTCCATTTTTCAGCATGTGTACTAACAGTTTCTCTTTTCTTTTCAGGTGGCTACAGACTTCATCCTTTCCCTCAGTCCTTCCCTCCATCCCCATCCTTTCCTTGTACCTTCCTCCATCCCTCCACCTCCCTCTGTCCACCTCTCCAGATGTGGGCTGATGCAGCGTCCCAGGAGTGGCTGCCCAGGAATCATCGACCCTTCCTTCTATCTTTTCTCTTTCTTTCCTTCTCTCTTGTGTGTGTGTGAGTGCCTGGGGCTTGTATTCTCATTGGTTAAGGGGCTCACTAGCACCTCAAAGGAAATGATTTATTTTTCATATTACACCTATAAGATACTTAGGTGTCTATATGTACAGATAATCAGTCAAGGTTGAGGTGGTAGGGAAAGTCCTTAACCAGTGGGAGTATGAGCCATGATGTGCAGGGGTGGTGGGGGAAGGGAAAGGGCTGGGAGGGGGGGAGGGGAGGGGTGGGCAGGGGTTTAGATAGGGACAGATACCCAATCCCCAGGTGGGATTTTACGGGGTTGACCTGTCGGAGGGGCAATCTGTCTCCCCATCTCGACCTCAACCCATCGCTTCTCTCTCCTCCTCCCAGCTTACCGCCTTTCTCTTCCCCCACCTGCCCAGCTCCAGGCCTGGGTTTCCCCCCCCCACCCATCACCTCCATCCAGGGTGATCTGGCTCAGTCCCTCACCCCAGCCAAGATGGTGGTGGTGGTGGCAGTGCTGGGAGTGTGAGTGTTCTGGGTGTGTGTGTGTGTGTGTGTGTGGAGACTTGCTCTTCCACATACATACATTCATACATACATATCACACTCCCAGCACTGCCACCACCACCACCATCAGCAATGGGCTGGTGGGGTGGTGATGGTGGTATGGGTGTTGTGTGTGGACCCCACCACACACAACACCCATACCACCACCACCACCCTCAGTGCTGTGGTGGACTTGGTGAGTGGAGGGTGTGGTAGTTGCTACTGCCACACCCTCCACTCACTGGGTCCACCATGATGCCTGGGGTGAGGGACTGAGCCAGACACCCTGGTGGAGGTGTAGCTGGAGCTGGTCAGGTCACCCCACCCCTGCACATCAGTGTGAATGTGTCTCTTCTTCCTTTCTACTGTTAATATATTTTCTCTTTTATTTCAGGTTATTAATATATTTTTATTACAGGTTTTCTTTTATTACAGGTTCTACACTTAAAGGACTTCTTAACAGGTAATACTTTACTTACATTTAGTACACCTGTGTGTCACTTCTGTTTGTGAGCACATTACCTATGTACATGTACTTGAGAAGTTGTAACAGCCAATAAAAATATTATTGTACTTCGGAATTTTCTTACCCAGGGGAAGAGAGAAGGAGAGAGGGAAGGGGAGAGAGAGAGAAGGAGAGAGGGAGGGGGAGAGAGAGAGAAGGGTGAGGGAGACAAGAGACGGGTGAGGGAGACAAGAGACGGGTGAGGGAGACAAGAGACGGGTGAGGGAGACAAGAGACGGGTGAGGGAGATGACACAAGAGAGTGTGGGAGACGAGAGTATGAAAGACGAGGTGAGTGAGGGAGATGAGACGTGAGTAAGAAAGACGAGGTGAGCGAGGGAGATTTGAGACGAGTGATGGAGACGAAAGAGTGAGGGTGACGAGATGAGAGGGTAAGGGAGATGAGATACAGGAAAGTGAGCAAGATGAGAGACATGAAAGTGAGGGAGACGAGAGAGAGAGAGAGACGGATAAAACAAAATTAAAAGACATAAATATCGGGAGAAACAGGAACAAGCATTAAATACTTAAGATTCCTGCTGCAACACACTCACGGACTAATACAACCTTAAACAAATACCATAACAAGGCCCAAATTCTCATTGGTTAAGGAAGCTCCCTAAAACCTCTTCCAAAGCAATTCATTTTGCTTATTATATATTACTGTCCTCTTCGCATTAATTAAATCATTCCAATATAATCGTACTTGACATAAGTAACGTGCAAAGCGATGTTCGCCACCTATAACTGAAAATAAATCAGCATAGAAGAGGTGTTAAGGAGCTCCTTCCCTGACAAGAATAATAACCCAAGTTAGCAATACAGCAAGAAACAAAGGAAAACATACAATACAAATGTTTTAATGGAACTTTCCTAATAACAGAATACAAAATACAAAACACTGTATAAGAAGACCCTCTTGAGTGGTTTACCTTGTGAGAATTTTGAGAATGAAAGATTATGAACTTTAGCTATTAATTTACTAATAGATGAGATGACTAGCTGACTCTGACCCAAATGACTGAACAAATTCAAACCCTATAGTCTGTCCATCCTAACTTGGGTTAAAATTGAAATCTCTGCATCTTGAATGCTGAACTGTTACAAGATATTAACAGTGGAATATGCTGGTCACAAAGAAGTTTAATAGAAAGGATGCAGAGCCACAGTACTGTCATTCTCCCACCGAGATACAGGAAATATAGCTGCAAAAGGACTAAAATATGCTAAGTTAAGCTGGAACCAACAGAATGACACAAAGATGAAGTAGCAGGCAATACAATGTGCAGTAATGAACGGTTTTAATCACTGTAACAACTGTAAAGGGAAAAGCATTAACTTTGAATTAAAGTGTACACACAATATGTAAGTTTGTATATTCACATTTTAAGCTCGTAATTCAAATTTTTAAGCCCCTATGTTCAGATTCTTTGCTCCAATACAGTATTCAGATTCTGTGATACTACTAAACACACAAATTCAACCCCTTGAATAAAGTGATGTCTTACTGATATTTTTTCCTGCTGCCCCCATGTTATTTTACGCAACATTGTAAAAGGGTCTCTCCTGGTGAACAGGTTAATGAGGGCTGTATGTTTGAAAAGCCTCTCCCACCATTTGTTTATTTTTGAAGGCTCCAACATGCTTGCATGCATCGGCCCTGGTCACCCAATGGCAGCTCTTCACGCTGCTCGATCTCTGGCAGCCTCCCTATTCAGTCCCTTATCCCTAAAGACACATTCAATGACCTTGTCACAGGTCTTTTTCAGTCTACCTCTTGCATCCCTACCCCTAACATTAACACTTCTCGCTTTCTGCACCCAATTATCATCCCCCATCCTCTCCACATGCCCAAACCATCTCCATTTACCCCTCCTCATCACAACACCAATACACTCAAGTCCCCTCCTACCCCTCAACTCTTCCATCGTAAACCTAGCCCCACCATGCCTCACACCCAGGGATGCACTGCACATCCACCTAATCATTGTAATTTCTGTACATGTTTAAAAAAAAAAATCACTGAAAGGTTGCAAGAATGATGGTGAAGGCTCTATGTAACCCCCTCTAGTTCAAAAAATCTCTCCTATGCTGAAGAAAATAATTTAAAGATAGTAAGAATGGTTAATGAAGGCTGTCATTAACCTGCACATTTCAGTCTTTCCAAGCAACTATTAATCACTTTCTTTCCTGCTGAACAGATTACTTCAGGCTATGTAACCTCTCCAGTTTCTAGAGCCTCTCTCGTGCTTAATAACATCGTCTGAAGGAAGCAATGCAAAAAACAAGATATAAGGTCATCTATAGAGCAGTCCGAGCTGTGTACTCCAGTGACGTACCTTCTTATTTTCATCACTGCTGCCACCAGACCATTACATTCAACTCTGGACATACCTAGCAGCGAAGGGGTTATGAAGGCTGTATATAACCTCTTCACATCAAAGTCTTTGGAATGCTGTATATTATTTCAAGGAAGAATGAGTAAAATGTTAAGTACATAACTGGAGTGAGGTGGATAAAACTGCAATACAATAATCTATCAGTCTTCGTACTGAACACCTAGTATCCAATACCAATATTTTATTCTACGTCATTTTCCTTCAGCTTGTGAGAATACGTGACCATCAGGAGTTGGAGCCCTAATCAACTCCTTTACTACATGGGTCCTTTTCCTAAGGTAATTAAACTAGTTTAATGGCACAGTTGCCAGATAAAAACTTGCTAATGGGGACTCCTAAGGTGGTTATAACTGCCTACATTTGTTTTCCCAGCCAGACACATCTCCAACCCCTTTATATGAGTTGATGTTAATTGTGGCCAGACTGGAGAGGTGATAATTGTAGTCCATCCATCCATCATTCAAACAGTAGTAACCAAGGGAAAAAAAAAGGAAGTGTTCCCCCAAGCTAGACCTTATTAGATCATATAGCCCTGCCAGCTGACAGGAAGGTGCTACCCCTCCCAGCATGGCAACTACTAAGCATGGCTCGAACTCATGACCTCCAGTCCCAAATCTGATGCCTACCACTCAGCCACCGTGTCCCCCCCAGAGTATCTAAAGAGATATCAGCTGATAACAGACTGGCTATAGGGGACACCTAAAGTGATAAAACCTGCCTACAGAGCATTTATTCTTCCCTAACACAGACTCCTACCTTCTTTCAGCTCAGCTGATGGTCTAGTCAGACTGGAGGGTCAACAGGACTGGTAATCAAGAAGACTTATGCCAACCTCACAGACACAACTAATATATTCCAGTAACCAGTACATAATTGGAATTCAAGCTGTGGGAGTGACCCAGTTCCCTCAGATGAAAAACTGGCTGTTAGGGTCTTCCTAACATGATTAAAACTTCCTACACAGCATTTTTTTACCCGACATAAATCCCTAATAGCTTAACTGATGTTCATATAAGCAGAAATCTGCCTAATAACCATGGATATCTAACCCCTTTTGGCCTAGCTGATGCCAAAATATAGCCAGACATCTGACTACTAACAAGAAGGCTCATTCCTATCTCATAAAGTCTCGCTGCATTTCATGTAACAAAGACTTCGCTGTGTGGCCAATTTCAAAGGGCATAAGATACTGATAGGTCTCCCACTATCATGCTTTCTCTGACTGCTTTTACAGCTTCCGAGGACTTGAATGGTGTCTGCGGCCCATTTCACCGAGCATGCTGTTGATAACTCTCACATTTTATGAACTTTCTTACCCTGTTCCTGGATCCTACCTCACTTAAGTCTTCAGGTGGAAACTGGGCTTTTATAATGGCTACACACTAATAAGAATGAACTTTTGTGTTAGGTGGCTTGTGGAACGGACAAGATGGCTAGAATGATGTGATTATCTGTGACCTATTTCACTGCTGATGCTGTTGATATTGTTAGACCTGAGATTCCTGAACCCTTTCTGTTAACCTGAAGGCCAAGTGTAATCAGAGTGGAGGGTTGAATAAACTAGTAACCAAGGAGACTCATTCCTAACTCACTACAGCTCACTGTACTTCATAGTCCACTTCCCTCTGATGAAAAACTATATATTACAAACGTATCTGTGTTGGCAAATTCACTGACCATGTTATACTGCTGATAGTTTTATATATTTTTATTTTTTTTCTTACTGTGTTTCAGAATCTTACCTCACCCTTCTTTGTATGCTGGAACTAGGTTCAGGATGGTGCTGGAGAAGGAGGCCTTCACAAGGTGGTGCTGATATAATCCAGGCAGTACAAAATTTTTATGTTCATCTCCCACCATGTCCCCCAAAAGGTAAATGGTGGCTTACAGGAAGGGGATAACTTCAGCCTGCAGTCCACCAGGTTCACAAAAATTTATCTGGGGCTACAACTGACATCATCTGGGTCAGGATGATGATGATGATAGTGATAGGTCTTTATATACAGGGGGGTCCTGTTATAAGAGTGGGACTTGTCAATGGGGGAATGCTCGAATAGTGGATACCCGAATGATGGATAAAAAAAGGGGGTGGATTGCAAAATGCGTATAGCAGAGTGCATAACTTATGGCAAGAAAATAAGGTTACCATCAATGAATTCTGGTCTAAACTGCACATTCTTGTATCATCAGTTTCTTGTATAGCAGATATTCGCATAATGAGACCCGCCTGTATTTTCTTCCTTTTTTCTCTCTAAAAATTCCACACAATCTCTTTATTGAACTTTCACACTCCATGCATTCAGAGAGAGAGAAAAAAAATTTCTATAAAGGCTAACACCTCATGAGATGTCTAAGATTTATAACCCTTAACTCCTTCACCCTCGGAGCCAGAAGACTGAACCAAACACAGGTAAGCTTTGAGGTAAACGAGCTTACGGTTTATTGGTGTATGTAACTTTACTCCATTCCCTTCAACCTGGTGTAAAACTGCCACCTCTATTTTGAATTCTGAACCATTAGGGCCAAATCAACTACATGTAAACTCTGAGGTTAACTAGGCTGAGTTTTATGGATATCAACAACAAAAAACTAAGGTTACTTTATGTACTTTTAAAACAATGGAGGCTTTATGCAGGGGTTCTGTGGTAAACTTTGAGGTGCTGGGGCTCCATGAAAAAAAGATGGACCATAAATATTTCAATCTACCATTATGAAATTATGCTACGCCTCCAGATTTGAAAATACTGAAATAATAAACTCCAAGCTCCATGGAACAAAGGGCACATGACACACAATCACATACACAATAGCACTAAGAAAAGGCAATATAAAAGGACAAGCAGGAAAAAGAAACAGTACATAAAACACAGTACTAAAAGACCCCCAAATTAAGAATGTGAATTCCAGTCATAAGGCCTAATACCTGCCTCAAGAGAAGAAGAACAATAGGTACTTAGTGCCAAAATCCAGCACAAAGCCAGATCATTGGCTACAAGTTATGTATGCTGGTCGGGCCGGAAATACAGACACGGCATTGTGAAGAAATTGGGTCAATGGAAAAAGCATATCATATCACAGATGGGGTTAGTGACGTCAGGAACGGAGCTAGATGTCGGAAAGAAGACCAATAGAGGTAAGGAAGGACATGATATTATGCCAGGAAAAATATGATGATTCTCGGAGAAAATATGAAAGGAGGGGAGGACGCTGGAGGAAAGACAAAAAAGGAAAGGAAATACGTCGCTGTACAGTGTAAAGAGGACAGTCAAGGAAAATATGACGTATAATAGAGAGAATGGTATTGCAATGCGTACAGAGGGGAGGGTGACCACCAGACATCAAACATGAGTGGGTAAGTCTAGTATGACCAATTCTAAGACGAGCTAAAGCAGTCTCCCATCTCCTATTACGGTGGTAAGGGGTTAGCCAAGGAGAAATAGATGGTTTAACAACACGTAGTTTATTATTAGTGATAGAGTCCCAGCAAGACTGCCACTGGTGCTGAAGGAAGGAAGTTAGGGCAGGAAGAAAATCAGAGACTGGAATGAGGAAGGAAGGAGAGGCATCTTTGGCAACAGCCATGCGAGCCAACTGATCAGCACGTTCATTGCCCACGATGCCCACATGTCCTGGAACCCAACAGAACTGGACTGTTTTATGACGAGAGGAGATACGGAACAACCATTCCAAGATACGAAGGACTAAAGGATGAGAAGCAGAAGGTGACTGAAGAAGGGATAGCGCACTATATGAATCAGAGAATATTACAAATGAGGGAGAGGAGGCACGACAAATATACCGCAACGCAAACCAGAGGGCATATAACTCTGCTGTTAGAACACTTGCATAGGTAGGAAGACTAAAATGATAAAAGGTGTCAGGAAAGAGGATCGCGAAGGCAACACCCTCCGGGGTTTTTGAACCATCAGTTTATATAGGAACTGCAGAGGAATGGCGGGAGAGATGGTCAGAAAACCGAGCATGGAGAATGAATGAAGAAGAATTGGACTTGGAATAGGGGAAAATGGAACTGCCTCAAGAGAGCAATCACACTTATAAAAATTAATGCATTTAATTGTGAAAGGCTTGGGTGGATATTCTCCAGTGTCCTCAGGGAATGAGTTATGGCGTCTATGATTTATTTAACCTCTTCAGTATGATGACGCCCTCATACTGATGGGTTAAGTCTCAAAGCCAGTGGTTGGTGGATCCGATCTTCTGACTCCGAGGGCCATAATGTTGCCTGCTTATTATACACATTTAATCTACTTATATCCTTCAGCATACCACTTGATTTAACTGATGAGATTTAACATTTAACCAGCTCAATTTAATCTCAGTTTAATCTAACCTAACTTACTGTACTTTAAAATATGAGGCACAAGGAGTTAAGGGTTATAAATCTAAAAGTGGCTTCACAAACATACTTTGGGTCAATTTCTTCTCGTAACACAGAAATACTGGGGCAGCCTTCTGCTTCTCGTCTCCTTGTCCTGCAGGCCTGTAAAAAAGACACTGCAGCTACGGCAAGAAACTGATCCTAAATATGTCTGTGAATCTAAATATAAAACTATGCAATATCAGGCAACTTATTTCTTACATTTAGTCACTCAATCCTCTTTATAAGTCAGGGAGGCAGGACAACATAGTACAACTCTATACACATAACCAATGGATGCTGTCCAAATTATTGCAACTTCTTATATATAACCAGGAGATGCTTTCCAAAACATTACAATTTTTATTATATAACTCAGAGCTGTGTTCCAAATTACCAAAACCTTTCCTTCAGCAGATAGGGATGTATTTCAATATCTTACAACTTTTTACAAACAACTGGCTATATAAAGTTGGAGAAACAGGCCAATTGGCTTTAAAGGTACCAATGAAACTTTATTTAGCAATTTCTCTAACACACTATGGACTTACTACCATGACACTTTATTTGGCAATTTCTCTACCTTACTGAGGACTTTACTATCATGTCTAAAATGACTCAGTGTGGTGTGAAGTTATTATTTTCACAGTTGTTTCAGTATCCTTATGCAAATGACACAAAACACGCTTCACATGACTTATCTATGATCCAGTATGCATTTTTTTTTTCTCCTCACTAACTAGTCAAGATGCATTTTTCTCCCTTTTTCTTTTCCTTTTTTCCCACCCCTCAGTAATTAATTAAGAAGCTTGTCTCCCCTCTTGCTTTACCAATTGTCCTGAACACATCCCGGACCTATAAAGAGGACGTATGGCCATATTATTAAAACTGAGAGTGCTGGTGTGTGTGTGGGCCATTTCATCCGATAACTTCTGAAGCACGTCAAAATAATGGAACATATCCGACTTCCTCACACTGTGGCTGACTGGACTCTGTAATATAGTATGCAGGCTAACTCTAACAATTACAGATGTAAAAAAAAAATATGACAGCCATAGAACTTGCCTGAATTTCCTGTATCATTGCTAACAACTCTCTGCAATGTGGGGTGATGGCTAACCACATTTAAAATTCACAGATCCACAAATGACCATCACAAATTATGGACTGGCTTTGGCTTTGGCACTCTCAGTTTTAATAATACAGCTCAGTCTAAACATTCCTTAAATATTAGTTAAACGTTAAAAAACATCTCACAAGGTGTACTGTTGTTTGGTACAACCACATCCAGGTACATTCTTCCCTCCCCCCCCTAACCCCTCACTGGGTATTTGGCTCCCAGTAAATTCTTCTTTATTCAGGAGAAAACGTATATAAGGTTAAAAATAAATCAGTAACTGTTATATATCACTGGTTGAACTTTGTACTGCCTTCTGGGTAACTTCTGAGGATTAAATTAAATATAAAGATGACGAACAATACTGGGTTTTACAACAGATTCTCAGTCTCTTAATGCAATGGTAGTAATTTAGTTTTTTTGTTGCTTCTTGACTTATTCCAGAAGAGTTGTACCAGGAATAATCTTAGTTCTGTCACAGCAATGGAATACTTTATATACTTTTGTACCGCTTATTTCCCGATAATTTTATGCCAGAAGACTTGTACGAGGTTAAAAATTATGCTGGTTCTTTGACGTCAATAGTACAAGTGTTTACTCTGTTATGATTATTGGTGAGATTGGAAGAGGATTAAAGAAGGATTAAAAATTGTCCAGTTATTTGACATCAAGGGCACAAGTTGTTTACCCTGTTCTGGTTATTTACTACAAGCTGTAGGTAATCAATATGTAAACAAAAATACTGATTCATATATGACAAGGGTTTGGTTTAGATCTGCATTACTATGATCAATGCAATGATTTTATTCAAGGAGAAAAGTTATCTTAATTCTTATACATGGCTTAACTTGTGTATTTTATTCTACTGAACTCCTTATGGTTATATTCAAGGAGAAAAATTTAACCTTATATTCTGTTTAACTCCTTATTATTTTCATTTCAGGAGAAAATGTATATTATCTCAATTTTTCTGTATCAATCTTTAACTCCTGATATTACTGAAGGAGCAAAGTAATATGTTAATGTTGAAGGCTGAACCAATACACAGTGACGGGTTAAGGGAAGAATAATGACCTGGATGCAGTACAACCCACTGATTACTATTTATACCCCATCATTCATTTCTCTCTCTCTCTCATACAGACATTCAGGTCACTACATTCTTATTCCAATGGAGTAAAAATAATAAAAGACCTACACATCATTATCATTATCATCACCATCACCATCCCCATCCCAATTTCCAGCAACAAGATAAGGTGAGGCAGGATCCACACACAATACATAAGAAAAAATGATATTGTTATAACTATCAACAGTATCGCATTGAGAGTGGTGAAGTGAGGGGCTTGGATGTGTATGTATGTATGTCTGCCTAGATTTACTTAGCTGCATCTACAGTGCATGTTTTGTGGCCTGATGAAGATCCCTAACCCCTTTCAGCTCAGTCGATGGCAAGTGTTGTTACAGCCCAGATTATGACTACTGTGTAAATGTGGCTGAGTTCCCCCCCTGGGAGTGCTGTGCAAGGCTAATATATCCATCCCACCCCAGTGAACAGATTTTAGTTATGTACAAGAGATATGTATGTGTGGTAGTCTCATCCTGGACTGACTACTGTGTAAATGTGGCTGAGTTCCCCGCCTGGGAGTGTTGTGCATGGCCACGTACCAGGATTTTGTGTGCACACCACTCCCATGGTAGTACCTCCCAGGGACGATGGTTACCACCCATCTTCTACCTGACCAGTGAACAGAGGAATATCAGGCCTACCTTACAATACAAAATTCTCTGAACTCAAGCCTAACTTAACACATATAAACTAAATTCTTTAACTTAAACCTAACTTAACAAGACACACAAATTATCAACAATATGCTCAGTGGAATATGACATACATTCAGGCATCCATTATCCTACCTCCACCTTACAATGCAAAAACCTATAACTCAAACCAAGCTTAACAACACACCCAACTATCAACAACATGCCCAGTGTAATAAGACATATCGGTACAATTATTTAAACCCACAAATCCCCCCTTCACCTCACAACTAATAAACATAACACAAACTTATCAAACCTCAATTACTGTACACTGACAAGAAATGTAATCAGGCTGCCCTTTCTCCATCAAACACTGTACATTATTATAACAGTTAACTCAATCACTACACTGGCATTTCCTCCACAATTCCTATTATCTTCAGTCAGCTGTATCCACCTCAGATTTTGGCAATGTTAAAGGTTTGATACGGCTTGTCATTATCTCCTTCACCACTACAATGTTATCCTAAGCTGGGTATTATTAGTTTAGCACTGTTGAGAATTTATATAGAAAAAGAGTGGATTATATTAAGCCTTCATTAACCCATCCCCACTACAAGAAGAGAGAGAGAGAGAGAGAGAGAGAGAGAGAGAGAGAGAGAGAGAGAGAGAGAGAGAGAGAGAGAGAGAGAGAGAGAGAGAGAAATAAACAATACATCCTTCATTAACCCTTACACACTATGTTCTTCTGCTAAACTGAGTAAAATAATCTGTTTGCAGAAAGAATAAAAAAATAAATAAATACTATTAAAAGGTAACTTTACAAGATAATACACCTTATGGGCAGAGTTTCAGGGTTGCAGAGTTGTAAGGTGGCTTTGGGGATCCCCTAACACCTCATCCTTAGCACAAAAAAAAAAAAAAAAAACCCTAATCATCCTCTAGCATGTTAATGATGAATACCATGCTGATATTAAAATCCTATAAATAAATTGTGAGAATAATAAGATGTACTAGTATATGAGGGAGGGAGGTGTGAGTTGGGGGGAGGACAGACAAATGGTGCGTGACAGAGTGACTTGGAGGCGTTTTGTCAGCAGCTACCCTTTGCGGGATTCAGGTGTCGGGCTATAGGTAAATAGATAGATAGACTAGTACAGTAATATGGAAAATAAAGTGCTGAGGAGTCTTGTATAGAACCTACTTAAGCCTAAAGCAAGTATTGTGCAGTTAAATACAAAAGTTCATTTACTGATGCTTCAGTATGGCATGGTGGACAAAGGTGAATATTATTACCTATAAAATGATAAAGGTGGAATGCTTAAACCTTAAACTGAAAAGTGGAATATGGTACAAACCTTTAATTATTGAATGTCACTTATCAAATGCCCATGATTAGTATGATTGACCTGCATCCCATATTACACAATGCTGTCAGCAACCATACAGAAAAGACTAATACATTCTACCATCATTAAGTACTTTAAATCATAAAAAATTTGTGGTCTGCATCCCACTCTACAATCTTACGTTTTAGCATAACAACCCATAAAATGCATCCCAGTCCACTACGCCACATTAAGCACTTATATATCCAGCCATGAAACACAGGCAGCACAGTTTGTCATGGCTGGACTTAGGCTTTGATATGGTGTACTGGAGAAAGGTGTATATTATCACACATGCATCAATGCTATACTCTTTCTACTATAATTTGGACTATATCTGCAATCTCTCCAACTTTAACACCAAGTTGTTCTTTTCTGCCACTGAGCTACGATAAATTTCTCAAGGACAAAACTCTGGTCCTAAAGTAAATGAGATATAAGAAAGCTCAGTCTACCACATCACACTGAACATCTATCAACCCAGCCATAACACTGAAGCAGGAGAGGTGATGTACTTTAGTATTAACTGCACATTACACTATTGCCATAAAATGCATTTCTCACTGTACACTAAACTGTTCATTACACAAAATATTACCTTAAGAAGCATTTCTCACCCAACATTTCATAAGCCTTGCACATGTGTACACACACTGGGTGAGACAAGTCACTTCCCAAAAAATATACGGTAGTGGTGTTAGTGAAATCAATTAGTTGGCTGCCACTAAATGCCAACCAGCCAATACACTTATACTCTGAATATTCACACCACAATATTCACCATAGCTTAACACAACAGCATAAACTTAACAATACACTGTACAACTGCAGACATAATTACTGATACACATCATCATAATTATTAATACTTTACATGACAGTGAACAAAGGCTCTGAAAACCCAGCAATGTGGTCTTTGCAGCCTAACAAATACAATCACCACCACCTAACCTACACTATCAGAATAAAAAAAACTTTTGTACAGCATCAAAAAAGTATCCATGCATAATGAGTCAATCAGAGGGCCTGGACTGAACTGAACTGAATACAGAGTGAAAAATAGCTTTAAGTAAGGGTTATGTTCAGCAGAAATACTATCAGCGCCTCACCACAGTGAGGTGCAGGGAAGAATGTGGAGGTCAGTGGATGCAACATTTGCATCTCTCCACCCTCTTAACAGTGGCACCATAACAGGCTCCACATCATCCCATTATTTGGTTATATGGTTACCACCCAGCGTTGTAAATGATTTCCTGGGTCACAGGAAACCATCTGGCTTGTCACTTCGTGTAGAGCCACCTGAAGAGTAATAAGAAGTGACAGCAAGGCTGGGAGAAATAGGAAGAGAGGAGGGCACAGGCAAAAAGGTAATGATAAAGGTGCAGGAAGAAACAGGCAGTACTACATCAAGTGAGTGGATGATGGTCGCCACCACCTACCACAATAAAAGGATGTGATTTTAATTACATATAAATATGTTTGTGAACTGTTTCATTTCTAATCCTTCATTACATATCCTGACCACTTAGCAATAATTAATCACAAGTGGAAATTGTTCCCATGATAGTAAACAGCTTTACAGCAACAACCATTTTACCTGACAGCATGTTAAATATGAATCCCTGTGATGAAATCCTGCAGCCACAGAAACAGGAAATATTATATGCAATGAATCAGAAACAGCAAAAGAGGATGAAGAAATGATAAGGTAAAAAATTATAAGAAAAAAGAAAACAAGGGTACAACAATCAAGACAGTCTCGTACTTTCCAACTTTTTACTGATTTTCTTGGCTAAGAATCCTGTATGAATCAGGGAATTTCCTAACACCTCCTTTTTGGCAACTTATCCTGCCTCTTTCACCCTAATATCCTCATATATGTGACAGAAGCAAATTAGGCTGATATTAAAAGGACAGTAAATAACCTGGTGATGGAGGGATGCCTTCATGTGGTGGCACTGATATGATGGGGGAGCTAGTTCCACTGCCTGGATACACAAATGTTCTTTACTTCCCTATCCCCTGGAATGAGGATGGTGGACTGCAAGAGGGGGACATCACCAGCCTGCAGTCTACTGGGTTCACATTATAGATGAACCTGGGGCTACTACTACCACTAAATGGAAGCTATGAATAAATATATACTTTGGCCAATACATACACAGTACACTATGGTACCCTTTAACTGACTTCTCCAGTGTACAAAATTGTTGTTACTGTGAGATTAATCTACTTGATCTATTCATCCACCTGCTTATCTTCTTATCCATCCATATCCATTACTCTCACTAACCACTGCATGTCTGAAATTTTTTACTGTATCAATTTACTTACCTACCTACATATCTACTTCCACACCTTATATCCTGGAGTGGGTGGCCTTGAACAAACTGCCTGTCACCCTGTCCTATGCCATCAGGCTGCCTACACTCCAACTCACACCACTTTCATTCACACACCTCTCCATCCCATCTCTGTATTTCCCCCTCCCACTTGTCTCCCCACCTCAATCACTTATTCTCCTAGTTTGTCTCTTATTCTCCATTTCTCCTAAAAATCTATCATCATTATCACCACCAAGACCTCTTTTTTCCACAGATAGCTTGAGGTAGGGTCCAGAGAGCATGAAAAAACGTGACAAGGAAAAACTAACCAAAAGTCTGGCTAAGTAAATGGAATAAATGAGCCACACTGTCATTCATTCACCATTCAAGCCCCTAGAATCCTAACTCCTCCTAAAAACACCCTATACACTTGCTACCACCTGAGAGATGCCTTCATGTGGTGGCCCACAAAGGACCATGGTGGACTGTATTAGATGACCAGCTTCAGTCTGCACTACACCAAGTTTACATCCAAATAAACTTACAACAACAAGAAGAACAATAGAAACCTAGTGCCAAAATCCAGCACAAAGCCAGATCATCGGCTACAAGTTATGTATGCTGGTCGGGCCGGAAATACACACACGGCATTGTGAAGAAATTGGGTCAATGGAAAAAGTATATCATATCACAGATGGGGTTAGTGACGTCAGGAACAGAGTTAGATGTTGGAAAGAAGACCAATAGAGGTAAGGAAGGACATGATATTATGACAGGAAAAATATTGTGATTCTCGGAGAAAATCTGAAAGGAGGGGAGGACGTTGGAGGGAAGACAAAAAAGGAAAGGAAATATGTCGCTGTACAGTGTAAAGAGGACAATCAAGGAAAATATGACGTATAGAGAGAATGGTATTGCAATGCGTACAGAGGGGAGGGTGACCACCAGCCATCAAATATGAGTGGGTAAGTATAGTATGACCAATTCTAAGATGAGCTAAAGCAGTCTCCCATCTCCTATTACGGTGGTAAGGGGCTAGCCAAGGAGAAATAAATGGTTTAACAACACGTAGTTTATTATCAGTGATAGAGTCCCAGCAAGACTGCCACTGGTGCTGAAGGAAGGAAGTTAAGGTAGGAAGAAAATCAGAGACTGGAATGAGGAAGGAAGGAGAGGCATCTTTGGCAACAGCCATGCGAGCCAACTGATCAGCACGTTCGTTGCCGGCGATGCCCACATGTCCTGGAACCCAACAGAACTGGATTGTTTTACGACGAGAGGAGATACGGAACAACCATTCCAAGATACGAAGGACTAAAGGATGAGAAGCAGAAGGTGACTGAAGAAGGGATAGCACACTATATGAATCAGAGAATATTACAAATGAGGGAGAGGAGGCACGACAAATATACCGCAACGCAAACCAGAGGGCATATAACTCTGCTGTTAGAACACTTGTATAGGTAGGAAGGCTAAAATGATAAAAGGTGTCAGGAAAGAGGATCGCGAAGCCAACACTCTCCGGGGTTTTTGAACCATCAGTGTATATAGGGACTGCAGAGGAATGGCAGGAGAGATGGTCAGAAAACCGGGCACGGAGAATGAATGAAGAAGAATTGGACTTGGAATAGGGGAAAATGGAAGAACAAATGTGAGGTCGTGGAAGTAGCCAGGGGGGAAAAAGACATGTGCAGTAAGAAAAAACATTACTAATAGCAAGAGAGGAATGCGAGAGGAGAGTACGAGCTCGAATTGCAAAAGGTGGCCTAGTTCTAGGATTGGAAAACATGTCTAAGTCAGGAGTGGGAGGAAGCAGAGAAGGAGTATGAGGAAAACAGTGCAACTTAGCAAAAGTACGAAGAGAAAGTAGAGCACGACGGCGGAAAAGTGATGGAACTCCTGATTCAGCATACAGACTCTCAACTGGGGAGGATCTTACAACAACAAGAAGAAAGCTATGTCTGTATACCTTCTTGGTCATATCATCACCGTCATCATCCATTAAAAATTAAAAAATACAAATAAAAAATAAAGTTTTTATCAATGTATATCTATAACCAGGTGTCAAAGGGTGAGAACAGGGATATAACTACTGAAATAGTTCAGTATGGTGTTGTGGATGCTGTATATCAAAGCAACAAGCAGGGATTATAATGTGTGTAGCTACTGTGCAGTGCAGTGCCTCTAAGTGCAGTGCCGTTAGTCTAAACCCATCTCTGCTTCATTCACTTTAACTTGGCAAACATTTTCATCCCTTCATCCACTTTATCTGGAGTTACTTTCATTCTTTCCTTTAACTTGGTGGAGCTTTTTGTCTTTTGTGGCCAGTTTACTGTAGTCACTGGCAGAATAACAATAGGCTGCTAAGGATCTGCATACTCACCAAAGCACTTCTTCATGACTAGCACCATACTCTATAATGTTCCTCTCATCATACAGCTAATATTCAACACAGCCAGAGAGCAACTTTATGCCTAGTTAAAGTGAACAGAGTAAAGCAGTTTGTCTACAATACCTACAAGTATCTGCAGTACTATACATTACCTGTTCTCATGACGATGGACTGGGAAGCCTTCACATGGTGGCACCTATACAAGTTACATAAATGTCCCTGAACTACCTCTGTTCATCAAATGGAGGCTGGTGGACTGTAGGAGAACAGTAACTTCAGCCTGCAGTCTGTGTTCAGGTTCAGATCAGCATTGGGGCCACAATAACAACACAAACAACCTCTTCTCACCCTTTGACTATATTAATTTAGATACTCATTTGTGTGTGGCCTGGCAGGTAAACAAAGAGCCACAACAGCTAGTAACTTCACAACAGTTGAATGATGATAGGAAAAAAGGAAATCCAAGAAGGGTAATAAGATCTGTAGCTAATACTGTCTCAGGTTGGACTTTGTGTACTTGTGGCTGAAAGATTACTATGAATGAAAATGATGTGGCTGGAGTGCATTCACTCTTAAATGACAACAATCCCTAATCCTAACCCCTTTTAGCCTCCACATGAACACACACACTTACATACACTGACAAACTTACATACATTCACATACATATCAACATCAACACTACAACATTCAACTTTCTCATTTGTCTGTCTGTCTCTCTACAACTCCACATCCTCCACCAACTAAGCCTCACCAAACCTAGCCAGCCCTTTAGAGAATTAGCCTGAAATAATCAAACATAATCCAACCTAACCTATCAAGCAGATTTTTAAAAAAATGAACTACAATGCTCTACATAACTCTACATCCTTCCTTAACTAAACCAAATCTAACCTAGCTAGAACTTTAAAGAACTAACCTATGATAACCCAGCTTAACCTGAAAAAAAAAAAAATGTAGGAGCCCAGGGCTAGGCAAGTTGGTCATGACATTTAAGATAAGAGTGAATAATAAATATATAAATAACCTAACCAAACAATACTTAATCACACAGCTCCCACCAGTTCCAGATAAAATAGAGTATACTGTAATCTGGCCTTGGAATTACCTTGTATATATAACATTTACTGTATACCAATTACATTATGACAAACTGAAATAAACACTGTATTCCTGGCACCAGTTATAAAAGATAATACAGCATTAAGTTGAAAGGATACATTACAAACAATGCAAAGGGCAATGACTAGACAAGAAAAAGGGAGAAATGAATTAAAACATCAAGGGCAAAACACCACCGGCATCAAGACAAGCTAACGGGAATGAATAATGGGTTCCTAGCATCTGGGGAAAAGAATAGCAATAAATGCATCACAGAATAGTATTAGAAATGAGAGATGGAGGATGAGGTATTTAGAAAAGGTAAAAAACACAATTAAAACAAGGGATATGATCAAGACAAGCTAAGACACAGCCAAGAAAATTAATAAGGTGGTTGGAAATTCCGAGAAAAAAAAAAGAGGAGGTGGGTGGGTTGGGATTGACTTGATGCTAAAAGCGGGGTATAACCTGGACAAAATGAAGAACTGAATGGTGTAGGACATTATCAGATCTATTATACAGGCACTGGGCATGAGTTTCTTTTTTATCAAGTGTAATAAACTAAAGAAAAGGCCTGGGAAGAACTTCAAGGCACAAGTGGGGGATGGCCTAGACAAAATGAAGAAGTGAATGCTGTAGGAAGTCACTGGGTCCATTAAGCATGGTTGCTGCTTTTTTTATTATGTGTAAGGTTGTGAAGGTGAATAATATTTTTCTTTCACAGTAAGATAAAAGAAAATTAAAAAGATATAGGAAGAAGGTCCATGATTCACTAAAAAAAAAAAAAAAAAAAAAATGGGGGAGGGAGACAAAAACCTGGACAACATACGAAATAAATGGTGTACAAAATAACTGTGGTCATTATGCAGGATAATTGTTTGATAAAGGGTGCAGTAGAGGACAAAAATACCATTATACATTCACTACATTACGATATTAAAACAAACACTGAAAAATGACTTTCAAACTCCATCATCTGTAATCTGCGGAGCTGAACACACTCCTCAGATACTGTATTGTATAACAGTTTGATAAATGCCTAAATACAATGTGGATAAATAATAATGTCTGCAGTTGTAGGCATGAACAAATGTTGCCAACATTCCTCTGCCAGCACTGCATTTGCCCTTCCTTATGTGTTACTTCTCCACAAATGACAGGGATTATTCCTCATCCTCACTTTCTTTTGTGGTTTGTTTCACACTATCACACAAAACTACTTCATTTAACACTTCCATGTCCCTCATCCTCTCCCAAATGACAGAGTAGAGGGTATCCTTTCTTTTCAATTACTTTTGTTGCATTTCAAATTATCACGAAAATTCTTCATGTAACACTTGATGTGTGCTTCGTATTGCTATCTCATAAAAACACATCATGTAACATGGTTTATAACAGAATACCCTTCCTTTTAATTCTCTTCGGAGATGTGCCTCATGTTACTATCACATAAGAATAATTCAAGCAACAACTTCCACTGCCACAGCCAACAGAGAAATGTCAGCAAACTTTTGTTCATGACTGAACAGCTTTTACAATGTTCATCATCAATGATAAACTATGACTCATACTACAGGAAAACCTACCCTTACAGCTGCCATATCATCATCATCATAACTAAACCTAATGAAATGGAACATAAACTGCAGCTACACTGCAATATGAAAAATTCCATACACACCAGTAAAAATAAATGTAAAAAATCTCAGTATAACAAATATACATCATGGCTCATAAATAGTGCTTGACAAAGACTTGTTTAATGTTGCTTTTTAAGTTGTGGGGATGACTCAGTCTGCTGATGTGGGCATATGTGGCAGTAGGGGAAAAAATGAATAAACGATACAAGTTATGCGTTGGTAATACTAAGCCGTCCCCACAACACTTGAAGAAGCACCTGGCAGAGTGGAAGAGGAGCAGAGAGAGCCAGAGAGAG